>JARPRH010014347.1:0-11942 GCA_031763665.1 Calameuta haemorrhoidalis
TGTTTGTAAAGATACATAACAGCTTTACCGATCCCAGATTGTTTCAAGGAGGACTGATCGATCCTTGGAAACTGAAAGGATCCAAGAGAACCGGTCATGAACAGGTACCAGTTATTACTAACTGTTGCCAATTAATTGTAATATCTGTAAATGATCTTGATATACCTCCCAAAGTAACTTCAGAAGACTGTCTCTGATCTTCATTGAGGGTAAAGAACGATCAGGCATCGGCGCCAACCAATCAGTAAGTATGGCTAATACATTGTGCTCCAAAAATGCTAGCTGTAAGTCATGCTTCTTTAACTGTGACAGCACTTTTGGTAACATGGCTATTTTGTTTGTAGCTGGCTTATTTTGTTGATTTAACTTTCTGTCTTCCTCCGATGCACCCTTCATGTCTGATAGTAACTGTGCGATTATGTCATCATTGTCGTTAATAATATCGATGTCTCTGCGCTTTCGACGACGAGTTTGTTCATCCTTCTTACGAGCAAGCATACGATCGAAATCAGACATAGAATTGTCCCTGTGCAAAAGGAAGAGACCAATGAATTGAGGAATATACGTATCATCAAATGATGAATTCTGTCTTCTATTAACTTACACGTATCTGTTGCTCCTTGGAAGCAAACAGAAAAAGTGAATGTGTAGAAACAATTTGGACTTGAAGGATCGACTTTGCAATAATCTATGAAAAATGAATTTTACTTACTCCATGCCACCAGGAATACCATCGTCCGAATCGTCTTCATCCTGTACTCCAGCAGGTACTTCACTTTCTGCCGGTTTACTACCCTCCTCTGTGTCTCCCTCTTCAGCTTGGGTTTCTTCGGGTTCTTGAGAACCCTTTCTCTTCTTCGGAGACTCACCATTTTCATCTTCCTCTTCTGAATCTGACAAGCCGCGCTTAAGCTTCTTGGAAGCTCGTACTTTGCTGCTTTCACCTTCGGAGTCTGATAATATGCGACTGCCCTTTTGCTCGATAGGAGCATCGGATTCTCGACTATAGCTTCTTGATCTATGGGATCTGGCTTTAGATCCAGCTCTTGATCCAGATTCTGATCGCGATCGTGACCTAGACTTTGATCTTGAACGGGAACGCGATCTTGACCGGGAATGCGAACGTGATCGAGAACGCGATCTTGATTGGGATCTTCTTGAGCCAGAACGTGATCTAGATCTTGATTTTCGGGAACTTGATCGTGAACGAGATCTTGAAGCAGCTTTTCTAGAACTAGCTCTCGATCCGGAGCAAAAACTTTTTCGTGAGCCTGAACGTGATCGTGATCTTGATCTCTTTGGTGAACCAGATTTCGAGCGTGACCTAGATCTAGATCTTGACGCTGATTTTCTGGAGCCTGATCTCGATCTGGATCTTGATCTTGATCCTGATTTTCTTGATACGGATCGCGATCTGGATCGTGAGCCTTTTCGTGAACCTGACATCGATCTGGATCTTGAACGTGACATAGCTTTTCTATCTTGTGACGGTGATCTTGAACGAGCTTTCTCTAGTACCGACGGTGATCCTTTTCTTGATCCAGAACCGGACCTAGATCGTGATTTTGAATTTCTTTTTCTATCGGATGGTGAATTGGGCCTGGAACCAAACGTAGAGCCGGATTTCGATTTTGACCTTGATCTTGATCGTGATCGTGACAGTGATTTCCTTGAACCTGGTGAATTGTTTCGTGATCCGTTTGGGGAATACGATTTTCGTGAACCAGAAGGTGATCTAGGTCCACCATCCAATGTTGCCTTTCTATCTCCTGAATTAGATCTTGATCTAGATCTTGATGATTTCCTAGAACCAGATCGTGAGCGAGATTTGATTCTTGGCGTAGGGGATGCCGATCCTGAGCGTGATCTCGGAGCTTTTGGTGAAGTTGGCGTTGAGTTAGATCGCGATGCTGAAGCTTTCGGGGAATTGGGCCTGGAGTTAGATTGTGATCTTGACCTTCCCCTATGTGAATCTGATTTTGATAACGATCGCGCTCTCGTCGAAGAAACCGATCTTGATCGCGAACGTGAATTATTTCTTGAGGTAACGGGCGAGCCTTTTCTGGAATTATTTGGTGAACCACTTTTAGATCTGGACCTGGAGCGTGATTTATGAGAATGCTGTGATGAAGGTGATGGTGAGCGTGATCTAGAACGGCTTCTTCTGGGCTCTGATGGTGATCTGGATCTCGATTTCCGTTCCATAGGTGAAGCAGACCCATCCCGAGAAGGTGATCGCGATACAGAACGGGAACGTGATTTCCTTGAATCTTGATTGGACCTAGGGGAAGATGGTGAATCTGGTTGATTCTGTGTATGTACTGGGGAAGCTGCATTTGACCTAAGCGCAATAAAATACTTAATTATAATTCACTCCATAATTCATTACTCCGTTATTACAATTGTATGAACTAATTTTATGCAAATAATATGAACAATTTCACAAACCTTGCAGGAGAACTCCTTCGACTGCCAGAATTCGATCTTGATCTACTTCTAATTGAATCATTGGGACTTATTGATCTTTTTGAATTGGCAGACGGAGAACGATCATGTTCCATAGGAGACTGAGGTCCTGTCTGATTCTTGACAAGTCGTACGACTGATTTATTCAGTTCCTCTTCTGAATCACTGATACCACCTAAATAAAGTTATGTTCTAAGTAGCTTATTGTATTTGTCAATAGAATTCTGATAAATTGTCTCCAATGAAAGGAAAGAATCGAACAACGTAGTGCCGATACACATCTGTAATATTATTATCGATACAAAAGTTCTTTAGAAAGGAGCTAATGCAGACTGCAATCACATATCAAAAATAGTAAGAATGGTAAAAAAAAGTGCGTCATATTGCGGAAAACGTTCTGAATAACTATATATTCTGAAAAGATTCTAAAAAAAAAGTTACAGCAAAATTATATAAACAGTTAAAACTATATATTGAGTCTCAAAATAGATTAAATAATCATTCAAAATTTTACATACCTTCTCGCTCCATGACGTCTATGCACGATTAACAGCGATATGGCGATGATAACTCTAATAATATATCATAAAGGAGTCTTCAGAAAAGTAAACAAGAATTTAAGAAAATATATCCGGCTTTTTTAACAGCACCACTGGAGCTTCATTTCAAGCTAGAAACCGCTACATGTGTTCGTCTATATGTATATGAATAAGCTGCATTTTCTCCAATCCAAAGGAATCAAAGAACAAAGTATAGCGTCACTATACAATTTACACTCGTCGCAAGGAGGAATCCGTATCGAAGAAAATCGTACGAATCAGTATGAATCAGTATGAATTAACGAAGTAATTCCTATTCACTTCTATCAATCATACATACGTCAGAGATGGATAGGGAGATGGTCAACGCTACGATTTTAAGCGATACCAAAAACATGGCGCTAAATCGTAGTGGCGAGTCCGGGAGTAGGAATTTGTGATCATCGCCTCCGTCGATAACGCATGCGACAATCCGTCTTAAATTCGAGTGCCAGTATAAGCTCGATAAGATTTACCTGAGGCAAAAGCGCAAGAGCCAGCTCCTTATGCATGCCTGCACTGAAGCGTGTGGTGCGACAAGTATCCTTAAGCTATTGTTAAAACCTATCGGAAACCATAGAACTCCTCGAGAACTATTGCAAGAGGCCATTGTTGAAACAGTTTTAAGAAATTGTGATGCGCATTTTGCTTTAAGATTGGCCTGCTTCTAAGGGTTGCTTTAGGGACCAGCGGTAAGTCGCGGAGAACCTCTGCCCTGCTCTGCCCGCGAAGCTACACGTCGGCTACGACGGGATATGCACTATCGACGGAGGGCATGATCAGAAAATCCTACTCTCGGACTGGCCACTACGATTTAGCCGCATGCTTTTGGTATCGCCTAAAACCGCGTGGCGTTGTGCATCTCCTGACTCGTCTCTGAATGCGTCAGCACAGTATTACCGAGGTACCAAGGTAGTTTTGTACTGCAGGTTAATTCTATCGTTAATTCGAATAAGTAACGATTGTTGATACTTTAGCTGGAACGTCACAATTTAACAGCAATTTAGTGCCCAATCACACTCACCGAAGCCTCATTCGAACGCGAACTGTCGACCAACGGTGCAGAACGTCCACAGGAATTCACATTGGTTATTGGCCAAGAATCACGTATGGTAAGCGTGATCGAGCCTAAATAGTTCACGTTGATTGGCAGAACCAGGCAGAACTATTGGAAGTAACTAGAAGCGCCGTTTGGGCAAAATGCGGCACATTTTTGCATTGTTGATTATTCGAAGCAAACGAAATTTATTCTCATAAATTACAGAAAATTGGTCATATCTTCGTGATTATCTAAGACAATGTTCAAATCACGTTATTGCTAACATTTATTGTAAATAATGGGTTTTCCACGATGTTCTGCTATATTTCGACTGGCTCGAAAAGCTACGTGGTGCAACAAAGTGCAAGATGAGGCTGCTTATCAACGACTGTTGTATTTTGTACAATATTCAACGCAAAGTGATGCAAAGAGATCCATGTCAGAGAATGATCTTCGATACAGTTCTTCGTTAAATACGAGAAATGAATCGTTGATGCAGTCAACGTCTGCTGTTCAATATTCCAATAGTTTGCAAGGCACTAAGAGTGAGGCAACACACGATTTTAAATCTAAAGATAAGAATGATATTAAGAATTCAATGTTGAACCCACTGGATCAACATCTGGATCTTGATGAGATATTCTTAGAATATACAAAGCCAGCACATCCCTTGGATGAATGTACTGAGGATGTTTCACACGTTGCGCCATACTTAGCTCCTACATTTAACCTTGCTGCCTATGCCGATAAATCTACTATGCTTCAGGAACTTATTAAACTTGGTGTAGATTTGCATAAATTAGATGACAAACCTATGGTTCAAAAGTTTTTACTTCGTCTAGATTTTGAAAAGGACATGAAGCCATATATACAATTTTTGCATGATTGCGGTGTATCAGCAGATATGATTGGTAAATTTTTAACAACGAATCCAATGATTTTTAAAGAAGACATGGATAATCTTCATACAAGAATAAGATACCTAAGAGCGCACAATTTTAATTTGTCAGACGTACAAAGAATAGTCTCGGCTAATCCATTTTGGCTAATGTTTAATACAAAAAGAATAGACACCAGGCTTGGATTTTTTCAAACACAGTTTTCTTTAGCTGGGCCTGAAGTGAGAACTTTAGCTGTGAGACAACCAAAATTAATCACCTTTAACCTGTCTTGCGTAAAGGAAGCAGAGTTTGGTATTCGAGAAGAAATGGGTTTCAATAGAGATGAAACAAAATCCATAATCCTTATGAAGCCAAGGCTGTTAATGATGTGTAAGTTACATAAAATGTTGAATTTCTTCAATCTGATTGTATTATTATAATACTTTATGTAAATTACAGCAAGGGAACGTACTGTTGCAAGTTTTGACTATGTACACAATGTGATGGGAATAGCGCACGAAATATTGTCACGACAGCCACACATTTTATTGTGCAGAAAAACTAGAATTGAAACGAGACACAAGTTTTTGACCAACTTAAAAAAAGCACAATACAATCCTGAAAAACCATTGTACGTATCACCAAAAGCTCTTGTCAGTGGAACCGATGCAGAATTTTGTCAAAACATAGCACAAGTGCCAGTTGAGGTATTCAATAGATTTCAAAAGACGTTGTAAAAGATTAAGGAATTAATAAATAGGCTTCACTAAACATAATGGTTTATCTCATTATGCATATTGGCATGTATCATACAAATCTCTGTGACACGGTCACAAAATATCATGCCGCGACAATTTATGAGTCAAACAATACATTAACCTGTTGTGCTAGTTTTCAAATGGATAAAAGAATTATAAAATACACAATACAGTCAATATTTCGAAACTTAAATATAAATACTTATTTCAGACTGTCGTCATACATGATTATTCATCTTTCTAGTTGAAACAATACAAAACCAAGTATTGTCTAAGATTATTACAATCAAAATAATTTCATCGATAAATACAGAGGCACTCTCAAAGAATAAAAATATCGAGAAACAGGCAATAAACAGCGCGACTCCCTAGCACTTAATTACTAGTTACTATGCCTTATATTTAATAGAATGCATTATCATTCACAATCGTTCTTAATACTTCAAACACTCCTAGTCAAAGATCCTAACTGAATTTACCTAATTCATCTTTTCGCTGTATCGCACAAACGGATCGATATAGTATGGCGTCAATTAGTCCAGCCACAGTAAATACACCACCGATTGCCGCACACACGTTAGTCGTAAAATGTCCAAACGACTTTTTGACTTCGGTGTACTTCACCATCAGTGGACTTAATTCGTAACTGAAGAAGACTCCAGGCATTCCTGAATCGCTGGATGCCTGAGATATGCCTCGGTAGTATCGCGTTAAAGAGAACTGATTACTAACCAGTGTGGAACCATCCCTTCGAACGTAAGTGGTAGGTACAATCTTTATGTAGTGTTGAAACATCATAGCTCCTGTAACGAATCGAAAATAAAATTTGTATTTTAAGACATACTACAAATCTTGGCTTCAAACTGTTTGCAGATTCTTCCGCAACAGCGCTAGTATCGTCAAATACGGTTACGTCGGTTACGTCGAATGAAAAACCGTGTTTTTTATCATGGCAGCCAACTAATATGGCGACTTGCTGATACGGTGAAAACTAAAGCGGGTAGATCGCGAAGAGTTCTCGATAAGCTTGACAGCACGTAAAACAATATTTTAATACAGTGAGTATAAAGCTTTGCGAATTATCAATCAGCAAATATGTTACAGACAGTCAAAGATATTATGGTGCATCTGACCAATATTGTTCGTGTTATTCATTTCGTGCTTTTGGATTTCTCATGCAATCGACACATAGGTGTGCCGGTAACACGCGGATTTTGACACAAGAGAACTTTGTTTTAAAAGTTGGGGCTTTGGATAAATTTTATCTTTTTTTTTTTTTGTACGTAGATTACAATGCCGGTAGTTCCTGGTGGAGCGTACCAGCAAGGACCATCCTGCTGGGATAGGATGAAGATGGGATTTACTATTGGTTTCTGCGTTGGAATGGCATCCGGTGCTCTTTTTGGAGGATTCTCAGCTTTGAGGTAATGGTTGCGATGACTGTGTAAATAGTGCAGATTCGATCGTATTGTTTTGTCTAAAATTATTTTTTCCAATATTTGCTACCAGGTATGGAATGAGAGGAAGGGAATTAGTAAACAACGTTGGAAAGGTAATGCTTCAAGGTGGTGGAACATTTGGCACTTTCATGGCAATTGGAACAGGCATACGCTGCTAACATTCAGAGATATTGTGAATAACTTTAGAATGAATTATGTTGTAATATGAAACTGTACTATTGACTTTGTAATAAAATAATGTTAAGGAAATATCATGTACCTTCGCTAGCTACTACCACTGTGCCATCCATCGGGTTGGTTTTTCCTGGAATGTTCAGTCCAAAGCTCAAATGGCGGATCTTGTGCGTCATATTGAACTGAACAGATGAGTATGGTTGTACATCATGCACTAAAAATTACATAAACACAATATTGCATATTTGAAAAACATAAATATTTATATGGTATAATATGATTCAATAATTGACTATAAATCAATTAACTTACCATGAACATGATTAACAGAAAAACTATCTCCAGGAGCAATATGGAAACTTCCACCAACCCGATTGACCTCCATATAGCCATATATTTGACAACCTTCCAGAAATGCACGTTTCATTCTTTCTACAGACTTATCATCTCTACATTGCTTTATAGATGATGGATCTGGGAATGCCCATTTTTTCATATTATAAGCTTTCCTAACGTCTTCACATGTATTACAACATCTATAAGAATTATTTTATTAGACTCTTGTAATAAGAAATATTTATTTTTTATTGTTAAAGAAAACTTACAGTATTCCCATTGCTTCACTAGTAGCTCCATAGCAATCCCCACACTCATTCGCATCTTGTGTATTCTTGAATAATTAAGAGTAAAGTTAACTTTTCATAATTTAAAACTAGACTGCATTCTGAAAAATTAACTTACATTTTGGTTTGTTGTTTCCGTCAACCCTTTTGTTTTTACAATATCTGCCAATTGAGAATTTCAAGATTAAACTTTATTCAATTATCAAATAAAATTGCAATGTCAAAAATTTACCTGTTTTCTGAGGATCTTCAATAGGTTTACCATCAAGATCTAATCTCCTTTTATATATATTGTGTTCTATTTGCAAATGTTGCTCCCCTGTTGCATCCATCGCATCAAGTGACAGTACTAGAATAAAGTATAATCACATACACTTGCGAAATGCTATATTACAGCTAGAAAGACAAAGAATGACTTACAATCACAAGATATTGTAGGTATTACAATGTCCAAGTTAATTCTCAATTTGGAACCTCTCGATGTATCTACAAACAGTTCTTCTTTCAAGTTATACTTAAGGTAATCCTCGACTTCACACAGGAAGAGTATTATCATCATCAATGCACTAATCATCGACACTGAAACACAAATGCATTATATTACAAAGAATCTAAATTATTATCGATTATAACTTGGTAGCTGAATATTACTAATAAGTCGAATTTTGATATACTTTGAGGTTACTCGCGGAACAGTGTACATTTAACACGATAACATTTATCTAATAATTTTTTAACAGAAAGAATACAACTTTTAACAGTAATTTCGAGTCAATATTAATTCAAAATTGTATCAATGATCAGAAAATATAGTAAAAGAAAAATGTAAATAGCAGACGATGACGTGACTGACAGAGTTTCTATAAAACAAGCAGAAATAAATATACTTGTATTAACGTACCGATACCGCCGCCGAACGTCTGGACGCGTTCTTCAAGGGTTTTAGGATATACATCGAAAAGGCGAAATATTTCTAGTATTTTCATCTTTATTAAATATACTTTTTCGCAACTTCTTTAACGTCCACGAACGATTGTGATTATCGGCGTGCTGGTACGGACGATCCCTCGACGTTAAACGTGTACGCGGTGTACGGTTATCAGCGTTAATGACTTCGTGTAACTTCGTAATGCTTCGTGAATATTCGTGCAACTCCGTCTTGTTTCAACCGAAATTCTACCGAACTAGTCAGGCGTTGGAGACGGTAGTGACAGTAAGATGTTCTAAAAAAAATCAACAAATTACTACAGTATATCAATGGTAATTACATTGTTTCATATAATAATTATATTCATCATAAAAACATTCCCAAAGTATATAATGTAATAAAAGTCCTTGTGACAATGTCCTTTGTGCATTTCGAACGTATCCATTCTCTCCCAAACCACCGATTTATTGCAGCTCAGAATTTTTGCTGGGTTCTTAAACGCTACTATTCGGTATAGGATTAATTAAATACGCAGTTTGTAATTCATGTGAGTAACAAATCTTTGATAAAATTTATTTGTCCTTTACACTTTTTGTAGTCTACAAGTTGATTTTCATACGGTAATCGTATAAAATATTTCGATAATCTCGAGTCTGTTGTCTCGTAGGTCTTCGTACGTATTGGTCCTTAAGTATAAGGACACGTATAGTTAAGGCACTGGGTGCCAGAAATACATAGAGTGCATTTAATCGAAATAATAAAACGTAAGAATGACGCTGATCGAAATATATGATTAAAATTAAAAAAAGATTACGTGTCTTAAAAGTAATTGGACGGCGGTCTAATTGTAAGACTGACGATTGACCCAACGATATGTTCACGTGCATTTGTCGCCTGTCTCCTCTACAATTTCCAAATTCGACGCGATACATTTCTTTTTCTTTGTCACTTCTTAGGAAATTGTGCACACTTTTCTGCCTTCGTGCTTCTTTCAGGTCAGCATGAGTACTTGGTGAAAATATCCACGGGTCGATCGTACCTAACGAACTAACGTAAATTCTAAATAATTGTACTTGCTAGAACGACAATGATTATCAAATAAGTTGCCTGTGCAAGACTGTTTTCTTTCTTTTCTTCTTTTTTTTTCTTTTTTTTTTCTTTTCGACACCGTCATTGAACATAAGAGTGGCCTGATCTACGAGGGATCATCCAATCAAAGTGTTTTATTCTAATTGTAAGCTTTGTACGAAATTAGTAGATCCAGTTAACTGGAACCCACTGGTGTTCGGTTGCCAAGGCGTCCAGGGCTGCTACTACTTGTCTGAAGGTGTTGTCGAAGTCCTCGTTAACGATTACCTGATCAATGTACTTCTCGTAAGCCCTCTGCAAGGCGGCAGATTCTTCCAGAGTATTTTTCAAATCGTCTTCCTGTAAGTAAATGAAATCAAGTTTTTCAACGAAGTCGATTCCATTCGACTTTATATGATTGCTCAACCATGCGGGTAACATTTACATAAACTATTTAACATTTATTTACATAATTTTCATGCGATACAAACCTCGTACAAGGATGCAAGTGACTCCAATGTTCTGGCTCTCCTGGAGCTGTACCTGATGGAACTCTGGCGGTCAAACTAGCAAAGCGAACATCAAATACGTATACAATTAAATCAATTATTACGCATTCGAACTAATTACGATATGTCACAATTACTCGTGGGAATTATATTTACTACGACGATGCATACTTAACGTTACAGGTTAGGTTTTGGCGGAGGGGGGAGGGGGGGGGGCCCAACTACGTCATAATAATGACAATCGTTTTGAAAAATCAAACGAATCTTATTGATTTTATCAAATCGTACTACTCTTTTTTTTTAATATTGAAAAAACTACTTATAGCACTGCTATGAGGGAACATGCTAAATAATAATTGGGCTTAAACTTGGAATGAAATTAATCACACAATTTCTCTTCCAGCTGCGTCTGCGTCTTTTCGCCAAGAACTATTATAGTGAGTGAATGATCGGTGGAAAGATAACTTTGAATTCCGAAGCCCTGATAAAAATGACTGTAAATTGAACAAGGGAAAGTATTTAAATGGAGCATTTGCAGTACAATGGTAAAGAAGGTACTGAGACCTTCCGAAGGTTTCTTGGCATATCTTTATCTAGATCTTTGTATAATGTAACGGCATTCCATAAAATGCAGTATGACTGTGAATGATCTATGGTTACCGTCAAATTTCGATTGCTGGCTCCAGTTGATCTCCCGAGATCGTAAAGAGACTTGAGCTGCTCCATACCCGGCGCAGCGATGAAGATGACGTACGGCATAAATTCTGTGCTATTGTGTAAAATCTTGAGCGCTGCTGGACTGCAGTCGAGGACGCACATTTTACCAGAACGTATTAATTCACGCACGGAATCCAATTTGGTGCCATAAAGGTGTCCGCCGTGCTCACCATGCTCCAGGTAACGATGTTCTCTTATGTCACGTTCCATCGATTCACGATCCGTGAACCAGTAGCTCTTGCCGTCCTCCTCGAGAACTCTTGGCGGCCTTGAAGTGACTGATAATAATATCGATTAAAATAATTATTTAAACGGATGATCATTTTGACTGAATCTATTGAATCACTTACAAGGTACAATAGTACCAAATTTCTCAGGATCACTGTTGATCAATCTATTCTTCAGAGTCCTTCGGCCTACTCCTCTAGGCCCTACAAGGGCCAGAGTCTTACGTCTGAAGGGTGGCATTATGGCTACTTCCTCGTAGAGGAGTAATTCAGCACTGTCGAACTCCCCGTTGGATTTTGACTCATACATCTTTCGTTTCTTTTTCTTAGAGATCCTCGTACCACATATACTGATCTTGTGAACGAAATCTGCTTCCGGTGGCACGAACGCCTTTCTTCGTTCCTCCAATTCTAAGGATGGAACCAATCCTGGTGGTCCCAGACTCTCACCCTCCGTTCTACGTGCCTGCCACCAGTTGGGATCAGCCTGGTCCACGATCAGGAGTACGTCACC
>JARPRH010014418.1:0-11921 GCA_031763665.1 Calameuta haemorrhoidalis
ATTATGACCGCGCCGAGCGCGTCGCACATTACGTTGATGGTTGTTCGGAAACGATCCCTAAGAGTAACAGAGAGAATATTAAGTCAGCCGTTTAAGAAATCGATTGACAATTCAAAAATACTATTTGTATTTCAATTAGAAAAATTATTCACTCACAGAAGCCAATCGACGGCAACAATAAGAGTCACGTCTTCGGCGGGCAAACCAACAGTGTCTAACACCATTACCATTGTAACAAGACCTGCCTGAGGAATCCCAGCAGCTCCTATACTAGCAGCCGTTGCCGTTATGCTGAAAATCATTATAATATTTAAAGGTCTTACAAATGATATGAAAACTGACTCAGTGACAGCTGAGATGCTCGAATTGAACTTTCTGATGCTCTACTAGCTGATTCGTTAACCGTACTCGTAAATACACTCTCGCTCGATTAAAAATATTTTATTATTGTTAGAATCAAATTGTAAAATTTAAAAATCAACGAGCATGAAGATATTAATGTGAGGTCTAAATATAATATATTCGAGACAATAGATAATTTTCAAAGACAAATAAGCATATAGAGTTACAAAAACTACAAAACAAAATGATAAGCAGACTGTAAATTCAATCGGGATAGATTTATGAACACAGCCATCCATTTATTCCTATAGCAATTAAACAAGGGAAAATTACAAAAGTCGAATAATTTCGTGTCTAAGCATTCATTAATGTGGAGGTTAAAAGCAAATTTTCCGAGTGGCTTGTAACATACGAAATTACATAACAGGGAATGGGAAAACGTTATAATGTTATTAATGATAAATTAATTATCATACTTACCTGACCGCAATGACACTGATGAACGAGAGTTCAATCCCACGTACTTGTGCTATAAAAATCGCAGCAACGGCTTCGTAAAGTGCCGTTCCGTCCATGTTAATCGTTGCGCCAATTGGAACCACAAACCTTGTTATTCTAGGATCCATCCCCATGCGGTCCAGACACTGAAGTGTGATAGGCAGTGTGGCGGAACTGCGAATGAGAAAGAGAATATTTTAATATTTTATTATTGATATACCTCAAAATTTAGGGCTAAGACTTTTTATATTTTCTACATGGAAATAACGGACCATAGTTAATTCCCTACGTCCTATAACCGTGCCCTGGTATTCAAGAGACTTTACGAGGTTATGAGATGTAAGGAAAAAGTCCCTTTGAGAAACTGATTCCAAGGAAGCTCCTTTAAGAAAACTGATGTGGCTTTTCAGCTGAATAAAATTCAATTCCATTTTGAGAATCAGTTATAAACATAATTATTGTACGTTAATCAGTGCACGGCTATCTACTGTATGTCTGCCTGTAAAAATTATATATAGAAATATAATATGTATAATCATATAACATTGTATATTATCAGATCCAGAATTTGTCTAATTAGATTAAAAATTTTATAGAAATACATTATGACAAAAGGCAAAATTATTCTTTGAAAATATTATTTTCATGAATTTTGGATTTGATTATATATAAGCATTTTTTTTCCCAGGACATTTTATTAAGTTATTATGCATTCTGACCTTGAAGAAGTTCCGAAAGCAGTGACCATGACCTGTCCTAGTTGGCCAATAACTTTGAATGGCAGCTTTTTGGTGCAGATGATAAAGATAATGGTCAGAGTGCCAAACCCATGTAGTATCAGACCCAAGAGAACAGTTAGAAAATATAATCCAAGTTTACCGACGATGACTCCAAAATTGTCGATTTCTAATAATTTTGAGGTAACCAGAAACATCACACCGATCGGTGAAATCCTAAAAAAAAAAATACAGACAATTTATGTAATTACCTTTTCTTTATGCTATTGTCGAATTATAAAATACGGTTTTACTATAAAATCTTTTTATCTCTTTGGGTCCTGGCAGCACTTCTCTGCTGTACATGAGCTTCGAGCTCGTTTAAAATTATTATTATTTTATGAATTATAAGTTACAATATATAGCCATAACAATTTTTTTTTAATTTACATGCATCAGAGATATATACTATTAGAAAACAATAGTAACTGCATCAAATTATTTGAAATGATAATTACACCCAAATACTATCTTTGCTTCCTAATAGTAATCACTATTAATTTTTAATAGTAACCATGTCGCATAAAAACATTATTAACAATAAATAATTATCATTGAATCTCAATAGTAACCATTGGGAGCTCAATATTTTTTTTTCCATAAGTAATTAACCTGGAGGTCCTATGGGGAGACTTGTGATTATCAAAATAACAATTTAATATCCATGCAACGTTTCAGTAACGTTAGAAATATTTGCAATAAATATCTATAAAAAATGTTAATTTTTGAATTATTTTTATCAATCACCACAGCTTTTGTTTTGATTTGAAGTATGCAGAAAAGTGATCTTTCCGAATGAACTTAGAAACAATATTGAATGTGAATGTTGTGAAAATATCATACCAAATAACCCAGCAGGTTATAATCATCATGGCGTCGGATAAGGAGTTGAAGAAGTGCAGAAGAGGTTTACCCGGTTCCCCCATTTTCGCAATCGCAATACCAAGAACGATGCCGAATATCACAAGACCAAGAGTATTCGTTCCGTCGGCATATTCTTTGCTTATTTTCCAGTCATTAATTCCAGTAACTGTAATAACACAAGCGTCCTGTATTTTTATTAGGGTTAAAAAGTTCTCACTTGTAGGCACAGTCGAGTGTCCACAGATTCCATGTCAATCAGTTTAATGTTTTTTATTTGAATGGACAAATCCAAGAAAAGTTAAGGCATGGAATAAGGATGACGAACTGTCCATTTTTTAAAAATATTATTCAAATTTTGAATGAAGATTTTTTTTGCACTCAACTTACCGTCGGTCATGTTTTCTGGTCGTATCAGGACGGTTTGGTACTAAAAAAAAAAAGGTTTTTACAATTATATCCTGTACAAATGATCCACTGAGAGTCTGTGTGGTTTTATTAATCGAATCAGTGAAATCGACTTATTTACTAATTGGATCAGTACACAGACATCAATTCACTGTTCGTTAGTGTTAGCAGTCGTTCATCGAACCTATTGATTTAACAGTGTATAGACCTGAAATCACTATTTCTTCAGTGTATTTTTAAATCTGATCAGATCTGAAGTCACTTTTTAAAAAAATCACTCACGACTGACCGTCAGTAAAGTTTTCACTGATCCATTTTTCGAGAACGCTATATTGTTCTACAGTATAATTTCTTCTATGGTATATTTACAAAATCCATTGTATCTCTCACGTTATCTACGATTGTCTACATACATAAAATGTAATGTCTGTCTGGAGATTCCCTGTTACCACCTAAACCCCTTTGACCGATCTGGACCAAATTTTGCATAATTACTCTCCAGGGGCCTAAAGAAAATATAAGTTACCACGAAACCTGAACACACCACCCCCTTTTATTGATTATTACTTTTTGATTTTCAAATTTTTCAGGCACGAGAAGTCTGGGCAACGCCGAGTAGCGTAGACCAATTTTATGTAAAAGGCCCCTGGAATGTGCAGCTGATATGATCCGATTTTCTATCGTACATTCAAATATAACGCATTATGCGATGAAATATACGTGAGCAACGAAAAAAATGAAACAAAAGTGAAGATTCAATGTGACGTGTAAAAAGTGCCAGGAAATATTTTTTTTTATAGGAAATATTTTAAATACAATCTTATTAATAGAAACAAATTTTCATTAAGATGACATATAGTAGATTTCCAATGAAGGATTTATTAGCATATACATTACGCAATTGGTCAATTAAATATTATAAGCCGAAATTGTTTATTATGTAATAAATACATATATATACTTACATGCTGAATACAAGCCTGTACAATGTTCGATGGAAAGATGTTTCTGGAAATAAGTTTTCGTGTTATCAAATTGATGAAAATAAGTCGCCAGATTAATTCATTATTAATATAAATACAAAATACCTAATCAAATCCAACAATGTGTCAGCTGTTGTAACATATCTTTGTGGCGCCATCTTTGTATCGGCAACGAAGGAAGATCCAGATGCGTATCCAGGTTGAATCGTCAGGACAAGAAAGATCCCAAGAGCGACGGCGGATACAGTTGTCGCGCTGTAGTAATAAATTGATCGCCTTCCGATTTTTCCTGATTAAAAGATATATGTTTTAATAACTTTTTGAAAAATTATAAACTACGTTAATCGAGATTTATATATTATTATGTAAGTAACGTTATACGTGATCCTGGATGAATACAATTTCACTATTATAACACGTTGATCGCCCAGCGTATGTTTCCCTTAGAGCCCAGGTACGTGGGTCGTCAAGACCCATACCTGCGGAAATATAGCTGTCATCCATATACAAGTGACGTGGCGGTCAAGGTGTTAAGGGAATATATTGTTTGATTCGTTATTAAAAAATCAACTCGATCTATTAAATTATTACGCCTTTAACGGATTTAAAAGTGACGTGGCGGTCAAGGTGTTAAGGAACTATATTGTTTGATTCGATATTAAAAAATCAACTCGATCTATTGAATTATTATGCCTTTAACAGATTTAAAATACCCTAAAACTTAAGGTTCTTTTGGTCAATCTAAATGGGCGAAAGTCAGCGAACAAAAGTAGCTGATTCGATCAAGATCTTGTGACAGTAACAGAGCATATGGTAGTTGACTCTTGGTAATTTCTTGACAGAGAAACTGGTATGTTGCCATTAGAATGTACATATACGTATACTTTGTGAAAGTCCAAAAATATTTTTACTCAAATTTTATTAAGTTACTGGATCATTGATAATAAATCTTTCAGCGGGTTGACATTTTTTTAAAAGTATCTAATTAAATTCTAAAAAAGTCGGTCACAGTCAATATCAGCTAGACCGCAACGAGATAATTGCCTAGTTCCATATACATATGCACTGGCATTGAATTTTGGAATATATATATATGTATATGTTTGGACATATATGTCCCTAAAGCATGCATGCCGATAAATCCATACGTCTGCACATCCTTTTGTGCGATACAGATACATAGAAACTGCAAAAAAAAATTCCAAACGTTCATCCATAAAAATGAAACTTCGGTTTAAGATTAAAAAAAGTTCATTGGAAGTATCGCAATATTAATTACATATCATGACCACGATAAGCTATCGATGAAAACTTAATAAGTATATATTTTTCGATCAACTATTACATTACGAATTTGACTCACCTGACAAACTGAGGTCCAGATTGCCAATCGCGCTGACTATGCTGGCTACGATTAAAGGTAAAATAAGGCCACTCAGCATACTGAGGAAAATATCACCCGGATATCGAACGTACATTATTTCTCGTTCGGTCCATGGACTCTCCTTGAAATGTTTCAAAAGAAATCCGGAAACAACTCCAGCGAAGACACCGATTACGGTCAGTATTGTCAGTAAACTTTCCGACATGAAATTTTTCAATTTTTTTGGTCGTGCCATTTTTACCTGAAACAAATAACTTTATATCAAACTCCAGAAGTTACATGCAATGTAACAATGTCGTTCAAATTTCTACATATTTCTATACAGATGAATATTATTCATTTTACATAACCGTTAAACACAATTTTTGTTACGTGAGTTTAACGCTAAAATGTTGCCACACTTGGATATCACTAATGAAACGTTACTTGTTACTTTCATGTTACATAACCGTTACATGTGTCAAAAACAACATTGTTACATTAGATGTAACATCCACGTTATATTGTCGCAATGAAACGTGTTCACTGGGTATAAGCACGTCTTTGCATTGTGGTTATTAATTCTACATAGATACAGATTTCGCGTTAGAAGGTGTTTCATATATCCTATTAAAAAAGAAAACTTGTAAGCTGCTCGAAAAGACATATCTGTCATAAAACAAACCTTTCTTAGTAAATTTTGCGATCGCGAGAAACGACCGTAAAGTGACTATAAAAGTCAAGTTGCTTTTAACTAGTCAATTCCAAAACTAGTAAGTTCGCTACTCTGTTATGTTGTTCCTAGGGCTTATATTTAAGTATGATTTCATTCTCATTTAATAATTTATAAAACGTTATGCGATTACTTATCGAGTACTGATTAAGGCTGCTGTTCAGTTATTCTATATCTGTGCACGGATACGCGGAATGATGACGGCGAAAGGAAGAGAATTTTTCCTCATTGACATCGCCTTAAGAGTTTGACAAATAAACTTTTCACCCCGGCATGGTAAGGGGTTTGGGGATTAGAAACGTAAGAACAGTTAGAAGAAAATAATTCAATAATTTTTATGTCACTAAATATTGAACGCATCAATTTTCTAATGAAGACTACATGGGGTATAAATACTCTGAACGCCTTTGCGAGTCCATTTACTGCCGCCAGGCATCCGCAATTCGTAAGGTACACTATTCTCTGTCTCTACGACGACTGACACTGTAGGAGTATTACATAGTATATGCATTTTGGCATTTTGACATTTACCCGTCAGTACCGTCGCCATTGTGCGTCGAATAATATAAACCGCCACGACGGCCACGACCCTCTAGCACTTCGGAAAATAGTCGATCTTAGTGATCGTCAGTCGGTAAGTCAGAGTACTGAGAGTTATGGGCGCATTCGTTCACAAACTGTCGGTATTGTCGCGATGAAAGATTAGGTCGTCCGTGCAAGCGGCTTTACGTGCTCAGGAGCACTATTAGGTGTGTTCGAAAACGAGCCGAAAGCGCATAGTGCATCATGACTTCTGTGTTTATTGCCTGCATTTGATCGAGACACAAAATGTTCTCAGTGCTTTCGATTCATTTTCGATCACACCTACAGTGCCCCAGCGTGTAATAACTCTTGCAGGAACGACCTACTTATAGTAAGAGCGAAAAAAGTTTTCCTGATAGATCTTATTGTTAGTTCGTCTCCCACTCACGACTTTTCTTCAGGTTCTTCTCATGAGCGCTGCACGGACAGACGGACTACTTTTTAGAGGAACTTTGACGCCTAAATATTTTAAGTCCGTTTTTTGAATTTAAGATCAGTGACGCGATGACGTACGAGCGTGACGTTCCACCAGTCTGTGAACGAATGAGCTTGCCCCTTGGATTGTGAAACAATAGCTTATCGAGCGATCCGTCTGAAGCATCTTGCCTTTCTTGATTGCACCTCCCACCGCGCAGCCATAACCCGCGAAAATCCAACGTTCTGATTGGTGCATCTCAAATGCTTCCCATTCAAAATCTATTACGAATTTCAGAAAACGCTTTGCGGAAAGTTACTCGGAGGAACTTCAGCTATCGTCCACTTTCCGGATGAAAGATTCT
This sequence comes from Calameuta haemorrhoidalis, assembly GCA_031763665.1. NCBI lineage: Eukaryota > Metazoa > Arthropoda > Insecta > Hymenoptera > Cephidae > Calameuta > Calameuta haemorrhoidalis. The sequence goes on from JARPRH010014418.1 coordinate 7,326, forward strand.
TTTGGGACACTCGGTATATGTACATACACATAATAGCTGAATCTTCGATACATTGAATTTTGGACCCAGCTTTGCTCGTCTGCTTCGATTACGGTGGACCGAAATTTCCGCTACTATATTCACATTTCGAAAGAAATATTACATAATGCTTCTAACTAACGGTCACCCGTGTCCTCCCGGGGCGTAGAGTTATCGGTCGAATTTTAGACATTTTTATTATATTTGGTAGCCCCGATCATCGGCGATCGAAACGCCAGTCAACGCGTTAAAGAAGAACATTCTTAGATAAGAATACCTGATGACATTTTCATATCTTGAAATTGATATCCATTCTACGATTAATCACGTGCGCATGTATACCACGTACGTGCGTATATACTTTGTTAATAGATACTTGATATAAGACGACATAGACTTTATACTCATTAAAACTGACTCTACCGGCTGAAGCAGGAATCAAATCTCGCGGCTGATCATTACGCTTGAGTCCACGTTTTTTTGTCTTCTTTAGTTGTTACATAAGTCAATTGAGTTTATAATCAATGGACAATATGCACTATTGAAGGCTACATCATTACAGGTTGTGTTTATTTAATTTTTTTTTTAAACACATCCGTTAAGTCTCGTTTTTGTATATATGTATATGTGGACTAAAAAGGGATTAACATGTCTAAAATAAATTTCAAATGTTTTCTTCGCATTCATAATATATGCTTCGACTGTATTCGGTCAATGATTATGTTAAAATTTTATTGTCAATACTTTATTTGACATAGAAACTTTTGCAAAGAATTCTTACCAAGATGCAATTGTTTTCTTTTCACGGGAACAACTGTGATCCTACAATCCTGTCACCGAGTCTTCCTCCTTGTCCTCAGCCGCACAGGCTAGAAAGATATTAAAGAAAACTAGTCCAATTTAACGATACAATCTTCAACGACGAATACAATGGCACGTCGAAAGCACCAACTTGCGAATATTCCGAACACACAATACTCAGACTGCGAATGCAGCTGCTAAGTACGTATAATAACATAGAAATGCCTCCTCAACGTGGCTCCGGCGTACACATTTCAAAACACTGATGCTTCGTAACAGTCGTCGCATCGTTCGAGTCCGATGTACTTACCACATTGATTAAATATAAATGAAACAAGTCGAGCGATCTTGATCGAGAGATGAAGAATAAGAGAGAGTGGAGAAACGAATAGGTGGAGTCGGCAGGAGAAAGAGGAAAAAGAAGCAGTGCACTGGCGAGTACGTGGATGCGTCGAGGGAACGAAAAGTAGGAGGAAGGGTTGCACAAACTTGAAAATCTAATTCATTTATTCCGTTCCGAAAACGCGCTTCTTACGGTCGCGACTGCCGCGCTCGGACTGGTTAAGAGCGAGCAGACTTCGTGAGCCCTTCGGGACATGTGGCGGCCGGTGGTGGCATGGATAAGGCTCGTGTATATGTCAGACAACATTACTGTTGCGCATGAACCTGTGCACCGATTCAATCGCGATATCGCGCATGCGTGCATACTAATGATTACAAGTTACGCGCGATTATGCCCATCACCATGGTTAAGTATTTTCTACTTCTACGTGTTCCTTATAGAGGGCCGGCTGTTCGCGCATGCGCATACCGCGACTGTTTTCGCCCAGCATAAGACATGGGAACACGTGCCATCCATGACTAGTCAATTCTACTCATGTAAAAAATTATTGAAGCAGCTAGCTAGGGCCTTGCTAAAATGCCCTAACATGACCGTAGACCTAGTTAGAACAACTTGTTATCAACTCAGTGTGAATTAATGATTAAAGGTTAGAACATTTGTCAGGGTTGTCTCTCCCTTCTTATTATCACGTTAACATAAGTTAGGTTATGTTGTTTCCGAATTGTGTCATGTCCAGTCGAATATTCGCTCCTTTGGACTTCACGACGGTCGCAGCTTCCAAAGGGTAGCTTTGGCATTCGCTTCGAGCTCAAGGCGCTATCTCTCTCTTGGGGTTGCAAGCGTCGCAGCCAAGAAGCTGAACAGTTCCGGATCCGGAAACAGCTGTCCATCTGATCCTGCAGAAGGAGGACATCGTCAGCGTCTGGCACACGGGGCGAAAAGGAAGGTCTGATTTTGGGGTTGGTCCGTCGATTGCGCCAACTCCAGGCGACTGCTGTTAGCTCGAGAGGTTAGGTTAATCAAAACCGACTAAATTTTGTTTTTTCACCGTCGCGTTGGTGTTACTGATGTGATCTGTAGTAGCTGGAGTCCTTGACTTCCTCTTGATCCTCTTCTTATTTTCGCTTTACCATCAGGGGGGTAGTATACATATACATATGTTTTACAGTAGAAATAGAATTCAGAGCACAAGAAAAATCTATGTATACTAAAATTAATTTTGAAAAAATTAAAAAATAATATATACTGAAAATCTAATTTTTCTTGCACATAAATTATTATGGGGCAAGATCCTTTTGGACGCGTCGCAGTTGGATACAAGTCTTATTGGACCAGAAATAAAAGCAGAAGTTTTATTGGATGCTGCATCTTTATCGGACCGAATAAATATAAATACCCAAACGTTATTTCTACGTCTTTTCTCTGAATCATTATTTGGTTGATTACGTTATCAAATGGGAAACGTACCGAACTTCACAAGAATAATTGATACTGCTTTATACCCTTGTTTAATATCTGCAGTATCCGCTGAATGAAAAATGTTTCCTTTCGTTCTTTATATATTATCCGATACGTTAAACAAAAAAAATATGAAAATATTCATATTGCGTTAATAATTATATTAATAAGAGTCCCAGTTTTCGGGATTATCTGACCGACCTTGTATTGCACACGGTGTTTGTTATGTCTGAGTCAGTAGTGATAATACGAATTATTAAAAACAAATCGTGACGTTAAAAAGGCAGACGTAATTTGTAGTGAATAATTACTGAGAAACAGGAGAATATTTTTAGTGATAAAATATTACGAAGAATCTGATTTCACATGACTTAATCTTTTTGATGTTACTTCGGGGCTTCGAAGACTTCGGTTACGTGAATAAGAGACACATGTTTTAATATCCTTTTAACGCAAATTATTCAAACGTATAAAAAGAAAAACATCGAATTCGTAAACCGACTATAGGATAAACTAAAGCAGTACTGGGTTGGTTTAACAACAGTTTGGTATTCAAAATTTACGACACTCGGACTTTTCGAAAAGTCGTCTTTTCAGGAAAATCTTCATAACTCGATTTTACATATGGGAAAGAGGACCCGCAAAAATATGTCTGTACGAGGAATTTTACGTACTGGAATATTGATACGGGGAATTGCCCATGACGTTTTGTGATAAGATAGATAACCCTTTGCGGATGGGACACTCTGACGCGCGAGTGTCCGCCTGGACTCGGAGGCTTGGGAGTATTTCTTGGGAAAGTAGTGCGCGCATGAAGATACGTTTGTAACACTTATAAATTTTGTACCAGATAAACAAACGTTTGCTAAATGATCTACAAGTTATCCTATTAGTGAATGCTTGGGCTGCTGTCCGCAGACAGCCGTTCGCAAAGGGATATCATTCGTATGAAATTCTGCTCTTTCTTTGGTACATTCAATCTTGTGCATTCAACCTTCTCATGCTTTTTTTTCAAATTTTAATTTTTTTTAGGTCACTGTAACGATACCTTCTACGAAAATAAATGCTATATGAAACTGATAGATTTTATTATTTATTCTTGAACAGGAAGGTACTTCGGGTGTCGTCCTCTGATTTCGTTCGTTTTTAAATACGTTATTCTCCATAAAATTGTAAGAGACACGTGTTTTTCTTTATTGGCAAAAAAGCGGTTTTAGCGAGATATTTAAATGGGACCGATTGGAGAATAATATTTATAATAAATAATGAAAAATGCACGTTGACCGGTTCTGGCGGGATGAACGCATAAAACTTGATAGGGTTTGAAAAGTACGAAATTTTGATAAACAAACTATCGATTTGATTTTGACGAAACCAATTGCATTTGAAAATATTTTAAAAAAAGTAAGAGACACATGTTTTTGCGTCTTTCGGAAAAACGTTCAAGAGGTGAACCACCACCCCTATGCCGGTAGAAGCAATTTTTCATTAAAGCGACACTATGTTGCTTCAATTTGCCTGCCCAATTATTATAAAGCTCTTTTTACGTCTTAATCAAGAAACTTGATAGTTTCGATAACGTTCGGTTGTGTCATTACCAAAACCACTCTTTCTTTTTCTGACGCCCTTTTGGCGGAATTCCTCGTACGCTCGCGAGGTCTTCAGATCTCTTGTATCCTAAAGATCTGCAGGTCCCTGACACGGATTTTGGACTTAAAGTTTTGAAATTCACAATGCCAGATACTGTCAAAGTGCAATTTTTGAATTGTTATCGCAGGAGATAACTACTCGACGAATCCCGATCGCTGTCCCAAGACAGACCGCTTTAAAGCAGTCAATTGACAATAGTCAAATTCGAGAACCAATCGTTCCGATTGGTCGAGATCCTTATAGCCTGTAACTCTTATCCTTTCCCTCGAGTCGTCCCTTTAAACTAAATCCAGAGCGTTCCTTGACGAATCCGTACGTGACTCTTG
>JARPRH010014454.1:0-11917 GCA_031763665.1 Calameuta haemorrhoidalis
TTTGAGGTCATCTGTGTCAGAACTTCAGATTCTAGGTAAAGATGTTCATATTCTCTGTATTTCAGAGATTTGATGGAGCCCTGCTTAACAATTCAGGATTAAGAATTTTAAGATCATTAGAAGAGACAGAATTGCCGGTAGAAACCATGGCAATCTGGCGATACTACTAAAGGAATTAGTGCCTTTTAGGATAACTGACCTACCCTCTGTCATCGCTCGGGGAATAGAAGTGGTTGGCATTGAGCTTCTATCTGTTCCTATTTCTGCTCCTCTTAGGATTTTGTCTCTATATAAACCTTCCAATTGCTCTTAATCAGATTGGCTAACCTTCCTTGAGCAGCTGTGGTAGGCGGACACCGTAGTCTGTGGAGAATTTCATGCTCAGAATCCGGCATGGGGTAACTCCGGATCCAACCAGGCGGGTATTAATCCATTTAGCGCTCTTGGTAAATCTGATTTTTTGATTATAAATAATGGTAGTGTCACTAAGCTTACTTACCCGATGCTTAATTCCAGTGTACCTGGTATCACCTTGGCTTCTTCGGACATTCTTCTTTCTACACTTTGGAAGACTATGGACGTTCCAGCCGATAGTGATCCATCTCTTCATCTTGATTTCGGTGAACTCATTCCATGTTGGTTCCTCTCCGGGCTGGCCCAGATTGAACGTGGATGATGCTGATTGGAATAAGTATGGCCAATGGACAAAGCTCTTTACATCCGACAATAACCTATTGAATGATAATCTTTAGGAGAGGTACATTTTTAGAACATCTTCTTGACTTTGCAAAAAAGTCCGGGGCACGTCGGGCAGGCGGTAAGTTAAGGAATCTCACAGCTCCTCCAGCTCTGTGGTGGAAAGTTGAATGTCGGAAGGCACTAGCTGAGAGGAAGGCTGCTTTTGAAAAAATTAGGTTCCATCCTACGTCATACAACCTGGAAGCTTACAAAAACAAATTGAAGAACTCTAGGAAGGTCTTCTTTAGAGTGAAACGGAGTAGTTTTAAGAGGTTTCGTTCCTCCATAAATAACCAGATGGATTTCTCTAAAATGTAGAGTATAATCGAGGCTTTGAAATCCAGATCTTTAGTAAACCTGTCCGCTGATCAAGGAGATCGGTGGCATATATGTATACATATTTCAAGGTGTAGCGGACTTTTATGAAATAAAGATGTTTAAGTTTCATTGAGCGTGACGTTTTCTTCCAACCATGTAAGGTGTGGGGGTGCTACCTGGCGGACACCAGGTGTACTCGCGATCATGGAATGTAAACACCCAATCGAGTGATACCGGGGTAAACGGGGGTGAGCGGAGTCTCTGTGAATATAAGACGAATGGCCTGAAGGGCCAGCCAGTCTTTTGATGAAATATCCCTGTGCACGCGAGTTCGCCATAGTTCAAAAAATAGAGCCAACCCGGAAATATATATATAAAATCCAATTACGTTGCTATAAAATTATTTTTCTAAAAGATATATTAAAAAAATAAAAATCATGGTACTCTGATAAGAGGCTCAGGAGGAACACATGTAATTGGTGAAAAGATTAAAAATAGCCAAGTTTTATTGTTTTTCGGAAATTTATAAAAATATTACATTATTTGATAAAAACTGGATTTAATGAACCTGAATGATAATAAATAACGAGAGAAGCGGCACATGTTTAAGAGATTAGGAGTCTGATAAACATTACCGAAAAATGATTGTTATTTATGAAAAAATAAGAAAAGTGTAAAGCAATGTAGATAGGATTTGACATATGAGAAAAAAAGTGCTTAGCATTAGGTAACATGTAAGCATTTAACCTTAAGTAAGAATTTGATTGTGATTTAACATTAAAAATGTATTAATAATTAAAGTAAATTAAGAAAACCTCACATTTGTCAATAAGGACAATCAGGAAGGAGCTATGGTTGAAGAAAAATAGTAAAGTTGAAGAAAAAATAATAAAATGTTTTATTTCTAACCCAATCTCTTTTATTTTGCAACCAAACTGTGATTCATTACAAATTTTTTCACCTGCAACAAACGTAGGATGAAAAAAAAATTAAAATAATACGCACGCAACGAGACCCGAACCAGGAGAACCTTGCGCTTACTAACGCGAAGTGCTGCCCACTCGACCAACCACTCACTGTTTCAACTGGTTACATCCAAGAGATATACGGTACTCGCATAATTTCAAAATCGATTTTCTCAAAAACTGCCGATCATCTAGCGGAATGGCTTTGCTTTTGTGTCATTGGGGTCCTCTGCTTTATGTACCATAAATACAAAAAAAAATCCGTGACCCGGCTACCTGGCCCTCTCCTTGTCAGGAAGCATTGCGCCTCATCTCTGTGTCAAGAAACCTGCCGTCCTTATAGATATCCTGCAGCAAAGTCATTGGTCGACGCTATCAGGAATCGGCCAAAAATCCACCTTACTAAAACCCACCTAAAAACGACTCAGCTCCCAACGTCATTGCGATTAGTAGCTATCCGAGTGAAAACTTTGCTAGAGGTAACAGGTTCAGCGAACGAGGATCATTGTGATCCTCTATGGTTCCTGAATCATTATCATCCTTACCTTCAGCTGGACTATAGTCTCCGGATGCATTGTGCAATCTGCTGTATTATAGTTCCAGCTATCTTTTTACAAATCTAAGAAGCTAGTACAGGACAAGATAAACAAATATACTTCTTGTTGTCCGCGGTACGATAATAGAAACTGTACTCAATTATAAGAGCGTGTGGATGTGTGAGAGAATGAAATAGAAATTAAGTGACTTTCTAGCATGTAACTTATAGGTTATAGGACAATATAGTAAGATGATTTAATTTTAATAGTCAAGTGTCATTTGCTATCAAGACGCCTGCCCAGTGCACAAACCCCTTAAGAAGTCTCGTGATTCCTGATCCTCTAAGATTCGCGAAACATCTCAGTATATACATACAGAAGAATGTCCGAAGAAGCCAAAGTGATATCTGGGGTACATTGAAATTGAACTTGAGGTAAGTAAGCCTAGTGGCACTACCATTACTTACGACCGAAAGTCTGAATTATCAAGAGCGTTTGATAGATTAATACCCGCCTGGTTGGAGCCGGAACTACCCCATGCCGGATTCTGAGCATTAAAGTCTCCTCAAAGTAAGGTGTTGGCGTGTCACAGGTTGTCAAGAAAGATTAGCCAATCTGATGCAGATAGAGAGCAATTAGCAGGTCTATACAGGGAGAAGATTCTAAGAGGAGCGGAGATAGATGTGGATAGGAGCTCAAGGCCACCCACTTCTGTTCCACCAGGTACGACAGAGGGTAGGTCAATTATTCTAAATGGCATTGATTCCCTCAGGAATATCGCCACTCCGTCATAGTTTCCACCAGGAATTCTGTATCTTCAGTGACATGATTTTTCGATTCATGGTCACAAGGCGACTCCGGCTACCGAGATACGGATAACGTTCTTGCTTTCCGACTCCCTTCGGGTCGCCAACTTGTTCAGAAGCTACGCTCTCTGGTTGATTAGTACTGTTACGCCAATGCTCTCGGAATATTTTTTTATGGTTTGTTTGAGGTGGAGGTGGAGGTGGAGGAAGTTGCCCGGCAGAGGAGAGTACCCAACGGAAACGTCTACACGGATTGGCAGAAGCCCGGGTGAGATACCGGCGCCCCGCTGGATATGGGCAAAGGGCTGTAGGCAGAGGGGGCAGAGGTAAGGTTGTATCAGTTTGTCCATTTATCCCCGTTAACGTATTTCCTCTTTATTGGTTGTTCCAGAGATGAAATGTCCTTCCGGTCGACTGGTTCGAATAATGCGGTCGCCAGCCCGTTTGACCGTCTAACGACCAAGGAAATGGTGAGTCAGTTCTGCTTCGCTGTCAACTGTTGTTAGTTTGTTAATAATTGTAGGTAGCACCTCACTCAGGTTAACCAGCCTTCCTTGTTTTCTTTTGTTTCAGATAACATCGGCAACTTATCGCAGCACAACAGGTAAGTAGGTAATAATTCCTTTAATAATTTTCCCTTTTCCGTTTCAGGTCTCCAGATCAGCCACCGGTCCAGTTGATGCAGGTCAGTATTTAAACAAGCCAATTCCTTTAAGATTTACGATTAGCTATTTCCCCTCACCAATCTATCGCAATAACCAATCAGACAATTATTCTATTAAATCGTAATTAAACGGAACAATAGCTCGTCCTTCTTTGATGTCTACGACACAGCAACTGGCCTAATCACCTTCGACTTTCAATTTTATGTTTTAGATTTCCGGCAGCAGAGCACCTTCACTATCCACAGGCAAAATCTTATGTTTTAATTAAAATAATTAATTCTTTAATTATTTTCAAGTTTTCCCCCTTAATTATATAAGTAGGATGAAATAATAACAACTTTGTAATTTTATATTAAAACACAAAAATTGTTTATTCAATTGTTTATAATATTGCAAAAACACTGAACACAACTCGTTAACATATAGCGTATGGTGCGATACTTATTACTTGATACTTGCTTACAAAACTTACTTCAACTTTTCTCTATCTAACCCTTAAGGAATTAACATTCGAGAATGAACATTTAATTGTACTTGATTTGAATAAATAAAATATTTTGGAAATTTTGCACAACCTTGCATGTATCACCTATAAGTATTATATCATTCTCACTCTGTATTTTTCATGCTGCCTTGTCTAACAGATGATTTGCTATTCTAAACCTTAATAATTATGTCCCACCTTTTGTGGTCCTACACCTAACTTTTGAAAGTAGGTCAGATCACCTGTCGGTTGCATTATTCCCTTTTAATAATTTGTTTTGTAAAACTAAATTATTAACAAAATAGCTTCTGCTTTTGACAACTATTTGGCTTTATTAGGTTTAAAATATAACTTTTTAGATATCAAACTATAGCTTATCAACGCTCTTATAAACTATATTTTCAAAGTAACTGTTTATCAAATTGTAAATTGATATTATAAAACAAAACGTCAATATATATCTATGTCAGAATCTACATACTAATAGCAAACATCTTAAATTTATTTTAAATTTAACTGTAAGATCCTATCTTAATAAAAATCACTATCCTCCATTTTTACCATATTGAGTTTCTGTTTTTGTAGTTTTGTTTTCCTTATTAGACGACTCTTTATCGCCCTCGCTTTTGGATTCATCCTGGTTGGAGTAACATTTTCCTCCAGGATCTTATGATGAAAATATTTGCTCCTCTGAATAACTTTGCTTGGCAAATCTTTGTTGATGAATCTGGACATGTCAGCTATGATATCTTTAATAAATTCATTTGACACCTGCCCAGGAAATTCTCTTTGTTTTCTCTTTCTAACAGGTCTGCCCACTTGTTGTGACATTCCCCTGGCTATCTCCTCATCAGATAATTTGTTGACAATAATCTTGACTGTCATCTTCAATTTTTTGTCCATTGCTGCATGCTTTAACTTTTCCATGCAAACGGATAATTGGTTTTCTTCAGTTATCTCAACGTTTTCATCGCTAAAGATGTGTCCTAGGAACGTCAACTTTCTTACTGCGAAATTAGATTTTTCTTTGTTCAGCCTTACTCCAGCCGAATCCAATTTTTCCAAGACCTGTTCAAGCAACTTCTTATGCTCTTCTATGTCTCTTGTGGCGATTAAGATATTATCTAAATAGATAGTCACCTTGTCTTCTAGTTCAGGTCCAATCACCTTACGAATTGCTCTCGTGAAAAATGCTCCAGACGTCTTGAAACCAAATGGCAATCTTTTGAAGACATAGGTTTGTCCTTGGAAAAAAAATCCAGTGTACTTCCTAGACTTTTCATCTAACTCGATATGCAAAAATGCATCCTCTATGTCCAGATTAGAAAAAACTGCTAATTTTTCCATTCTTTTCACGATACTTTCGATAGTAGGAGGTTTTGCTTCATCACCCACGATTCTATGCTCTACAGCTCTTGCATCCACACATAATCTTATCTTCCCGCTAGGTTTTCTCACTACAACAAGAGTATTGATATATTCTGTTGGCGCACTTTCTATAATTCCATTTTCTTCCCATTTATTTATTTCCTCCATCACCTGATGCTTGTAGGCATTAGGAATTGGGTAAACTGATTTCCTAAATAGCTTATTTTCCCTCATCAGTATCTCATGAGTGTAGTTACCGATTCGACCAATTTCTTTCTTGAAAACCTTATCGTACTTTTGTAGAATCTCGTGAACTTGAAACTTCCCGTCATCAAGCTCTAGTATCTTCTTTTCATTGTCAATTTCTTTCGAGTCCTGAACCTTTAATCTTTTTATTGAATTTTGTGACTCTTCTGCCGGTATTAGTGTTTCCTGTAGTATCAATGTACCTTTTCGGCTCTCGATTATAACATCGTGTCGCCTCAGGAAATCATAACCCAGGATTAATTCTACAGACAGTTCATTCACAACTAGAAATTGGTGAACTACTTCTTTATCATCAATTATGAACGGAATTTGGACCACAGCCCTGACATTCTTTGCCTCTCCGCCAAATGCTCCTTTGACCCTTACTGTTTTGATAGGCAATCTTCTAAATTGGATCCCACCTTCTTCCATTTTGTTTAACACTCTGGTAGCAATTACTGATAATCTTGCCCCTGTGTCGATTAATGCTTCGACCATATGCCCATTAACATTTACCTGAACATGTGGTGAGTCTTCATATTCTTGACTGTCGTCCTCTTCGGGCAAGTCATTTTTTTCATCTTCATCTTCATCATCAGGTTCAATGATAGCGACTGGCTCATTATTTCTTCCTTCATCCTTCATTTCCGATTTGATTTGAATCTTCTTCGATCCTTCCCCTGATTCCTTATCATTGCTGATCCTCGTATTCCTTCCTTGGTAACTCCTATCCTTATCCCAATCTCTTCTGGTGTTATCTTCTTTAATTCCGTTGTTATCCCATCTATTTCCTTTCTTTCTATCATATTCAGGTGCTTTTGCTTCCTTCTTCTGAACATTCAAATGATTCCTCTCCCTATATTCAACCTTTCCTCTTCCAATCGATTCATCGTCCCCTTGATGCAATTCATCCATCTCCTTTAATCTTTTGGCTATTGCTTCAACCGATTGATTGCTCATATCTGTTAACTTTCGACATACGTCGGGTTCGAAATGCAAAATCAATTGCTTAACCAACCAATTTTCCGAGAATGGAGCGTCAAACATTTTGTTATACTCCACCCATCTGGTAAAGTATGCTTCCATGCCGCCATGCTTCTTTCTTTCGTAACTACCCGTTGTCATCGCAGCAGTTATCTGTCTTTGTTTCTCTACATTCCAATATCTATTTAGGAATTTCTCTTTAATTACTGCGAACTGATCATCATCGACATCTTCAGCCCATATTGCAGCTTTACCTTTCATTGAATTCAGGAATGCCAATACCATAGCTGAATTACTTTTATTCTCTAATCTTGCAATTTCTTCAAATCCTTCAATGAACCTCCTTGGATTGTTCATCTCTATATTTCCATCAAATCTAAGATCCATTAATCCCGACCTTTCTTGGGTGATAGTTAATTTCCCTAACAAATCCCCATTAATATCCCGTCCTAGCCTATCGCCACACCCTGCCTGTTGAACATCCTCGCCTATTCTATCTACATTTCTAGACTTAACGGCTAGTTCTACCCTCTTAACCATTTCGGATTGTAAATCAATAAACTTATTGTTTACATCGTCCATTAGTTTTTTTTTCGCATTAATCATCCGAGCGACGATCCTGTTCATCGTTGACTCTGCAGCCGATGTTCCTTCGTCCTTCTCTGTGATGTCTGACATTGAACTCGCAGATAGACGTTCCTCTTCCATGACGTTATTCTCACGCTGTTGAGTTTCCAGGGCTTCTTCCATGGAATTCCTCTTCACAGGTGGTCTTTTTGTTTTAGGTTGATTCAGCTCGATCCTCCCAATTTTGTTCCTCTTCTGAGAACGTAGCAGCATTTACCGCCTTGAAGAATCAAATGACAGGTACGTGATCCCGTTCCACTGACGATGTTGAATATTCACAGGTTTTAATTAAAAATCCCATTCAAATAATCATCACTCTCACAGTACACTTGCCCTCAAGTTTCACTGATCCCCTTTGTTTTACAATTTTCACAAAAATTCAGACCCGTTCACTGGATCCGATTTTTGAAACAACATAGTTAATCACTTAGATTCTTCTTGAATTGTCCGTGAGAACTCTCCTTATCTTCAAATGCCTCTTCCCCTCAAGGTGTACTGGGTATAGGAATGCACTTCTTCTTTTGTAAAATCCTTTAAGAATTTTATAACCATTCCTTTGGCGCCTCCTCCTCAAATTATCAGATTAAATAAATTCACTGGATAACTAATTGTAAGTGTGATGTCTCCTTGACTTCCTTGATGTCTCCGACACAGCAACTCGCCTAATCACCTTCGACTTTCAATTTTATGTTTCAGATTCCCTGCAGCAGAGCACCTTCGCTATCCACAGGTAAAATCTTATTATTTAATTAAAATAATGAATTTTTTTAATTATTTTCAGGTTCCCCCGCTTAACTATATAAGTAGGACGAAACAATAACAATTTTGTAATTTTATATTAAAACACAAAAATTGTTTATAATATTGCAAAAACACTGAACACAACTCGTTAGCATACAGCGTATGACGCGATTTTATATGTCTCACAGTCGCTCCACGGTGAAACAGCCTCTCAAAGCTCTTATGACGGACTGAACTCTCGCTTCGAAGTGGCTCCTGCTTTTATAGCAAAGTAGGGGTTCCCCTGACGCGCCCCCACCACTCGAAACTTGTTCCATAAAACTTCTAACTAATTAATATTATTTAAATATAATTAGTCTTAAAAGCTGTCCGATATATCACTTGAGTACTCCAAGACTCTTACAATGTTCATAGTTATTTATTTAAAAAACTTTTGTGTTCCCCACAAATTCTGTTTAATAATAAGTAAACCAAAGTTAAAATATGTTTTTCATTAATAATCTTCTCCAGCGATTCTAACATGATCAGTTATCCATGTGTATCTATCTTATTTTGGAAAATACCACAAATTGTTTAAACAATTTGTTGTTCGGTATTGAAAATATTTCTAAAAGTTGAGCTTCTGAATTCTGAGTACAGCATGACTTTTATATCCAGTTTTAGTTCAGTATTTCAAAAGTTATTCAAGTTTTCTCTGAATGGAAAATTCCCAACGGTTTTTTACCAGACACATCCGGTTTGCCGCTAACAAAATTCTTATATTAAAGCTTTAATCAAACTGCAACACTATTCAAAATGTTTCTTTAAATTTTCTGGTCACACTATGAAAATTTATTTATCCATAAATATTTTAGTTTAAATTTTTGACTTCCCAGGGTCCACAAAACTTCTAGAAACCTTCTAATCCATGGACAACTTTTTTCCCAGGTAAGTTATTTTTTATTGTGAGTATCACATGAGATTCTTTTTTCTCCCCGCTGCCTTAATTCTATATGTTAACAAAACTTTGTTATTTTAACAATTATGTTAAAAAGCTTAAATATAGTTACATACAACATTTACCCTTATCTAACGTGAGCGTTATTCTAATTGTATCACATCTCTTTCAGGTTTTATTGATAATTGCGTCTTTGTTAATCAAAACCGGTGCAAACTGGCTCATACCACAAAACTTCTCTGCCAGCTTAATTATCTTACTTTTTACATTCTTAGTACGTTTAACTTCTTATTCTAGTTGTACAATGAACTTAAAATCCAGTTTTAACTTAAAAATATAACATTTTTGTGTCAACCACAATTGCTTTTATTGAAGTTAACAATGTGAAAATATTCGTTGAAAGAGTAACCCTTATATGATAACTAATCTATTTTGAACTTATAATCTTACTATTTTACATTTGCACAATACTTTTGTGTCTAACTACAACACTCCTTATAATTACTCATTATCACACTATTCTTATTTAGTGTATAGTACTTATTTGCACTTATCTTTGTCATCTTGAGATTTATTTTCTCTTAATAAGTATATTTAAACAAGAACCACAAATCTAAGTATCTTGCTTACAAAACTTACTTCAACTTGTCTCTATCTAACCCTTAAGGAATTAAGATTCAAGAATGAACATTTAATTGTACTTTATTTGCATAAATAAAATATTTGGTGAATTTCACACAACCTTGTATGTCTCACCTAATAAGTATTATATCATTTTCACTCTGTATTTATCATGCTGCCTTGTGTAACAGATGATTTGCTATTCTAAACCTTAATAATTATGTCCCACCTTTTGTGGTCCTACATCTGTCTTTGAAAATTAGGTCAGATCACCTGTCTGTTGCAAGATTTGGATACGCTTAACCGCAGGGGAGGAACCCTCTGCCTAAGTTAAGGATGTGGTGCTCAGTTGTCGCCGATGCCCAAAAAAGTATGTACCGACTCGCTAAGGAACGCTCCCGATTTAGTTTAAAGGGACGACTCGAAGGAAAGGAAGAGTTATCGGCTCTAAGGATCTCGACCAATCAGAATGATTAATTTTGAAATTTGACTATTGTCAAAGAAGTCTGTGTTAGGACACCGCCCGAGGTACCTCGAGTTGACTCGCGCTCCCGTGCTACTGTTGATAGTTTTTCTAAGTGTGTTTCTCATACGTTATAAAAAGTTCTGGTTTGTGCGGTTCTCGTGTTGCTATTGCTATATCCAGAAAATTCTACCGATTTTCTGTCACTGTTTCGGAGGTGCAGTACTGTGCTATAGTGCGGTGCCCACCTGCACTTAGCGAAGGGATTTCGGCTTTATAGCTTCGATTTGGTTCTTTACGTTCCTACTTCGATCAATTGCTCTCTGTTTCCGGCACTATTTACTTAACACTTACTCCGATCCTCTCTACCTCAACGTAGCAGCCTGAGCGGCCGTGCATTTCCGTAACGTTTTGCTCCCATTAGTGCATCCAGTTGCGTGGACTAATTTTAAGCGACCCCAAAAATCGACAGGCTCCGCTAAGCTATTGCCTTTTTTGATAGGTTCCATTAAAGCTCTCGTTTTGCTGAAGTTCATACTGTTCCACCTCAATTCCCAGGTTTACCGGCTCCTCAGTTTTCAAAAAAAAAAAAAAAGAATTGGCTGGCGCCCGCCTTGCATGCGGATGCATGGACGAAGGATGTACGGCCGAAGGTGACATAGGTTAGCTTCCGGATTTTCGTTATCGGTATCGAGTTGAGAAAATATGTTACAATGTAGTATACAGGGTGAGGCGCGAGAAACAGAACACCTGAATATTTCTATTGTATTTGAAGATACGATATTAGTTCATTATATATATTTTATTTAGCTTTTTTTAAATCGAATGGCATAATTTTTCTCCTTGCACTTTGTAGCCGGCATCCAAACGAATCCAACCATTTAACACAGCATGATCTTCAAATGACCCTCTTGACCCTCACTCCCCTCGATTTCTATCTGAAGGACGAAGTCTTTCATGAACGACCAACCATTGCAGAGAGCATGAAAGAAAGAATCACCAGCGCTTGTGCATCGATTCGTTTCTAAATTAACTACAGAGTAGTAAGTTCAGTTACTACACGGTTTAACAAATGTATCGCAGTGCAAGGGAGTAATTTTGAAGATTTAGCGTAACAGAAATAAAGCCAAATCTCTTACACGTCGAATTATTATTAATTCCATATTTCTGGGTTGGAGGTCATTTGAAGATCATACTATGTTACATGGTCGAATTCTTTTGGATGCTGACTACAATGTGCAAGGAGAAAAAGTTTACCATTCCATTTTAAAAAACTCTGATAACTTTGAAAAAACTGGTAAAAAAATGAAAAAAAATAATGTGTTAGCCATGGGCGTCCTTCCAAACCATTTGAATTCCGATATTTTCGAATTCCGTATCTTCAAATCCAATAAAGTTATTTAGGTGTTCTGCTTCTC
>JARPRH010014475.1:0-11912 GCA_031763665.1 Calameuta haemorrhoidalis
CGTGCGAGCGACTGAGCTGCTATCCACAACAAATTCGCTTTATATCCACGTGCTCGGACCTCGATAAGGCCGCAGGATCGTCAGCTATCTGCATTTACAGATAGATCACATGCGCAGATCGGGCAGCTTCGATCTCGCGCTTCGATCTTCAAAACAATTTTCCAATTAGGATATATAATATGTACGCGAACGAGCTTTTTGCGTCTCTTGAAATTCATGGAAACGACATAGAAGACGCGTAGCCGCGTGCGTGGAAGCGGCGATTTCTTGCAAATGACCGGGAGAGGCGGGAGGAGCTTGAGGAGGGCGAGCAAGAAGATGGAAGGTTTGGCTTCACGTGTTCGACGCGTCGATCGAGCGATGTCGCGTCACTCACGCAGGCCGATCACATAATCACATAAGACGAATCCTTCTGCGATTATAAAAGCGATCGAGTAAAAAATCCATTTGTTTTTCTTTCCTCTTCTTTCTCACGCGTTCTACCTGCAGATCGTACAGTGACTAACTAGTCGGCACGCACGATCATCGGATGAGTCAGTCAATTTCATTGACAAACATGTCTTACTTGCAATTGTTCTGATTTGGTTCCGCTTCTTTTACTACACGATGTTTCCTACGCTTTAATTGCCCGATAACTCCAGCTGCTTTTATTACAGGGACATCTTGACTTTAAACTTATATAACTGAATAATTCAAACGGGTTGCGCGAATTTATCAAAACGATAACGCTTCTAAATAATGAAGGGTAAGATGATGATGATGACGATGATGATGATGATGATGATAACAACAACAAAATGCGGCAACTACCCGGTAAAGAGTCGATGATAGACAGATATGGTCAATAAAGTTGAGACTCATGGAGGTGCTGTAGGCATCTCGACATACTACATGAATAATACCGTAGATATGAACTGTCTATATCGATACGTGGGCCTTAAAAGTTACATCGAATTCCCAGAGGATCGGAAAGATCGGAAAGATCGGAAAGATCGGAAAGATCGGAACGGTCTTGGTGGCTAAAGTCCTGTGAATCGAAACTCAAAGTCTTTTCTCGAAATGTTTGCGGCGTGGACTTGCCCGGCTAGACACTTTGGATAAATCCTACTTCCGGGTTGTACCTCGGATGTGCCGTTACGGTCGCACCAGTGAGTACTCGGTGGTGTTCGGGTACTCGGGTCCTCGGGCACCCGAGCAAATCGAGGACAAGGGCTACAGAACGAATCCTTCGCATGTATCGGCAACCATTGCGCGGGTCGCGCTCGAGTAGCCATTGATAAACCGTAAGGACGAATTGGTGACATTATGTAACGTGTGATCCAGAATTAAAAAAAAAACATGCAAAAAGATCAAGAATGACTCTAATGCTCTCGATAACATGAAATTTGGCTTCCATAGAGCTTCCTCCTCGAGAGTTCTTATAATATAGTATTAGGGGAGCCGACCAGAGCCGACCAGAGCCGACCAGAGCCGACCAGAGTGCTTTCCTTCCAAGGTGCTTTCCTTCTCGATCGGATAAGAAGAGACAAGCGCGATAAGACACGTGCACCATCAGTCACCATCGTCGACGGGCTATTCGAAAGCATTCATAGATTTTCAGAGTTTCCTCCACGAAAGATCCTGAAGTTGCAAGTAGCTGCAAGTAGCTGCCGGAAGCTGGATTCTATGAGATTTTACGAAATTCCGAGGACAAATAATGAAAATGACGCAGTCTCTCTGCCCGAAACTCCAGATACTCCAGATACTCCAGATACTCCAGATACTCGTATAACAGAGTAGGAGCTACTAGCGCTCCGTCGGCACGAGAAACCTCGGCACAATGATACAGTAACGACGCTCGCTATCTTAATTGTTTAAATGCTGATCAACAAGACGACGTCGATACGAGTCTGATAATTTACGAGCGAGGATGAATCCCTCGCGTTTCGAAGTCAAATAAACATTAAGTCGCTCTGCGGCCTCCTATCTGGCTCCTCGCAAGTATCTACTTTTTTCAAATATCTTCGGCCGAACGAAGAGAGATAAATTCGTATCTAGTGTGCAGGAGAGATTCGCGCAGAGGAGAAATGCGAGAACAGAGAGAAGACATTTCGGTATTTATCCTAAAAAGTTTAAATAGCGATTTGCATCCCACGGCCATTCATGAGCATCACACGCGATTGACTTTCAAGCTTCGATGGCCAATAACTAGCGATTCCCCTCACCTTCTTCAAGATATCCTCCTCCTCCTCCTCCTCTTCTCCTCCGCTTCGTCCTCCGTTCGCACGAGAGAAGCGGCCTCTTCTCGTCCGGCCAACTGACTTTGTCCATCCTGCGTCCTGTCCCACCACCCTGGACGCCTCTGCTGCCGTCCTTCTTCAATTTAATCTGACAGTCGCTCTACGCGACACGATCATTACTCCTCCTATTATCTGGAAGTGAAAGTTATCAAAGTGAGACGTTATCGGAATATTTCCAACTACATCTGGCGCTCGATTACGTACTTACTGCTCGCCAAGAACCGTCTTGCCTCTATGGAATTTTCAGAATTTTCAGAATTTTCAGAATTTTCAGATGGGTTACCAACTTCCTATTGTAATTTAAAAAATTATTTCAAAGAAACATCAGCGCATACGCGAGAGTCCATCGTAATTTCGAATCCTACACGCGTCAGAATAATCTGAATCGTGGGTTTGCCATATCAAAACAAACATCAGGAGATATTAGACTTTGAGTTGGACTATCAGAGGCATCGCGTTTCGTTCCGAAGATTAGTGGGTAGCAAATAAC
Source organism: Calameuta haemorrhoidalis (assembly GCA_031763665.1). Taxonomy (NCBI): domain Eukaryota; kingdom Metazoa; phylum Arthropoda; class Insecta; order Hymenoptera; family Cephidae; genus Calameuta; species Calameuta haemorrhoidalis. The sequence continues at coordinate 2,770 of JARPRH010014475.1, forward strand.
CATTTCGATGCACAGAGATTTGAATGCCGTCACCTTCGACATTAAGCGTTTACGAGTAATTATGAAAATGATGAAAATCACAAAAATCTTCAGACTCCTGATACTTACTTACCGACACACACGCACTGGTAATCAAGCTACGTTGATTACTAATTTTAGCAAAAGTTTCATTCTACCTTTGATCGTCTTGACTTGCCGTATTAACGATGTCAAGAAAAATATGAAACCTGGATATTCGGCCAATTTCGAAAAACAGTAATTACCAGATTCCCCGATGAGATTAACACTATACGATCAATATGAGAACTAGCGTCACCGCGATATCTTCAAGATGGATGATTTGGTATATTGCTACTGTATCTGATTGTCTGTATCTACGATAAGCCGGTTATTTGCTTGTCAAATCAATGCCAATATACCTACTTCGTTCTTCGGGCAATCTAACGTGCAGGCGTAGGACGCTCGTGCGCGGCACCATCAACCTGATAAACACTTGTGCTGACAACGAATTTACAAATCCGCGTGACAAAACGCTACACGTATAGGAGGGACCTGGCTTTCTGGCTTTCTCGCTTTCTGGCTTTCTGCCTCTCTGGCTCTTTCGGAATCATATTTATGACTTTATTGGCCGAATAATATAATGCTCGCAACTACTTAAGATTTTATCGCTATTCTTATTTAGTTGCTACCGTATCATACACTCTATATTAAGGACCGTGGAAATATGAGAAGGCGCCTTGCCTTGTGTTTGTGACACCTCGAGATTTTACACACATTTTTCCTGCTGATTAATTTTATTCTTTTTATTTTGACATTCATTGCCCTCAATGTTAAAGGTTAAATGGTAATGTAGAAGAAATCTTGCGACCATGATGCGGCCTCAGCGTCAGACGTGACTCCTCACATCGTGGAAAATCCAATTTATTTTTCCAAACTTCCCGAGTAACGGCTTGAACAATTAGATTTATAAATTACAGGTATTCGATCGACCATCGCAGCCACCTCCTTCTTCAAATTAATAATCGAATTGTTCATCTCTTGTGTCTAGAAGGAAACAAATATTTCTCAGATAAGTTGGAGGTAATACTTCAGAGTCACGAGTATTGCCGATATTCCAAGCAAACACAGTTTCCCAACGTTTTAAAACCTCATTCCTCGATGATCTTCCATTTTTCGTCGTTTGTGACGATAACATCTTAATGAAACTAATAACAAGGTAATAAAGTATATCTCAAATAGATTAACAATGGATCTGCAACGATAATCCTATTTGGATAAGATTGCGTCGTATAGAGCAGATCCACTTGCCAGTCCATTTACGACTTGCCTACTTAAAAAAATTTCAAAAACAAGACACAACTGAACTGCAATCTCAAACAAATAATTACGATCATGCAAATTACTTTGGAATCACTTTAAATTACAATATAAACTTATCGTTCAATAAAGGTATCAGCATGAAAAATTGATACCTCTACGTTATCCTGATTACAATGAAATGACATCGAATAAAGCTTTTCGTTATCTCAAAGATTTGAAGAGATGTGCTATCAGTTTCTTGATCGTTGAGGTCTTTTATATGAAAACGCATACTACTTATCGATCATCAGCTTGTAACTGGAAGCCCCTGTTCTGCCGAAGCTCCAGATCGAGAAATGTTTGCTTTCGTTTAGGAACTGTGTTATTCGTATAGTACCTACTTTGCAGCTTAAGGTATATTCGTTAATGAGATTTAAAAATTCCCGAATCGTCCACTGTTTCTCGTCTTGTTTGTTCAGCTTAACGTATGGACAAGAGGTTGTGTGCTTTGCATGTTCATCCCTGAAAGAATAGATTGTTGCATGCATGGCAAAGGAGTGAATAGAAGACTTAAAATTTACGAAATATTTACCATGGATCATCATCAGGATCCCAACCATCCATCTGCTTCTTACACACAAAGCATTCCACCAAGTCGGGCTCGTCGCTGCCGCCAATAGCGACGAAACCGGCTGCAGCCATACGTTCTGGATTGCATTGACTGTTGGGGGACTGAAACGGCCAATTGACGAAGGTCTCCAGCCTCTGTTTCGTCCAAAAGTTTGGTCCAATGTTTTCGCATAAACTCCTATTATTGTTGAACGTAAAAGGATATCCAAGTTAGTCTCGTTTCCGTGGTTTAGGTTATTTCAATTAATCCCGACACAAATGTATACTCACGAGCATGGGTCTACTACGCTTTCTGACATATTTCCAGTTATTCGACAATAAAATCAAAATTATATTTCTTTTATTTAGTTTTATTTGACAACCAAACCAAACCAAACCAAACAAAACAACAATCCGTAACGTCTCGAGGAAATGTCAAAGGCATACAAATGCTCCTGCTGCATCTAATTACATCGTTCCGAACTCCAAGTTCGAACGAAAACACGTGGAGCCCACCAATCACGCTCTACGCAACTAGTGCAACTGTTTACCAATGGGACGATGCGTTCAAAGGAAATGCGCGTCGCGCTATTGGTCGAGAGTGGTCGAGAGTTGCGTTCGTAGACGCGTTTCACCGGACTGGACGTATGGTGGCATGGCTGGTGGCTGACGGTTGCGGCACCTCAAAGCCCGGCTATGTTGAGGAACCTCAGGGTGCTGCTAATTTCTTCTGTTTGATTAAACTTTCGCTTGAATGGTGAAATTAGGCCTGAGGTTGGCGTCTCATGGAACGCAACGATGCGCAACCCGTTCAAACCTACGTGCTACAATGTATTCATAATCCAACAAACACTCTCTATTATTCTTCTTTTACGTTACATGAGATCTTCCCTTGATTGCTTCGAGGAGGCTTTCCCCTCAAAGGGGAAGTGTGTCGCAGGAAATATCCCATTTCTTTGAAGTTTCCGTTCTCCATTTGATGAACTGTCATTTGATGAAACGATGCAGAGGTAGCGTTGCCATCTCGGTAAGCGGCAATTCTTCAAAGTGCGTTTTACAATTTCCGATTTACTTGGTCTTTTTTTTACAAGCGATCACCATGGTAACGATATCCTAGTAACTTCTGACACCGTTCGTTGTCAGAGACGCCAAATTTAAGAACAAGACACAAATAAAGAGCTATCACAGTTTACTCTACACGAGGAAGCTTAAGGGAAATGGACGTAAAGATGCTCAAATCTGTTGGAATAATAGCTTTTGACGGTGAGCCACTTACATAAAAATCCATCGAAGATATGGAAATTTCGTTCGGCCATTACTTACTCATCTATCGATATTAAACACCATCAACAGGATTAACGAAGAACGGTTTGCGCGTCCATCCCGATCAGGAGCACCTCGTTTATCCCATGGGCCATCAAGTCACGATAAAGAATATTGCATCGGGTAAACAAACGTTCTTAACGGGCCATACAAATCTGATATCAACTCTGTGCATTTCCGCCTGCGGTAAGTTCATCGGCACCGGACAGATCAATCATCTTGGTTTCAAGGTCGGTCAACGTCAATCGGAACGACTCTCATTTCGCGAGGATCGCGATAGAATAATTGAGGAATGTGACATTGAAATACTTGCTCCTTAGACGATGGTCATTGTCTGGGACTACGAGGAGCGCAGCGTGAAGGGCAGTCACGAGATTCACAAAGTTCGAGTGGAGGACGTGTGTTTTTCACGAGACAGTAATTACCTGATAAGCTTAGGAGGAAGAGACGACGGTAATATTGTTATATGGGACGTGATTAAGAACGAGGCAATTTGTGGTGCGTGCGAAACTTCTTCTGCAATCAGATTAATAACCTCTGCGCGTTATGTTTTAATAACCGATATAGTTGGAAATTTCAGGTGCCTTTGCGAGCAACGAGATTGCCGGTAACGCGTGCATCATTGCGAGGATCAATAATCGTGACAGATGCTTCGTGACGGCCGGTGATAATACCTTCAAAGTTTGGCGAATAGATCCTGCTTCCCGCAAGGTTCACGGAGTTAATGTTAAAGTGGGAAAACTTCGGCGGAGCATAAACTGTATCGCAATCGATGAGAGGGACGAAAACGCATACTGTGGAACTTCCTCCGGAGACATCATACGGGCAAGGTTTTCTCTATTCAGATTATTTTTCCCATCGAGCCAATCGATCTTAATACCATTAATCTCTCTCTCTCTCTCTCTCTCTCTCTCTCTCTCTCTCTCTCTCTCTCTGTTACCCCATTGCTATTTTTCGGATGATATGCCTGTTTTCGACTATTCTTCTTATATCTGCCACGAAGACTGAACTATCATCGCGATTTGGCGCACACGGAACCAGTTCGTAATCCGATAATGATCGGATGCTATTCCAAGATACCAAAGGACTTGAAGAAAATGAAAACAGGCGAGGGTGAATTGTACGCCGGCGGCGTGACGGTCGTTTTGCTTCTAAAGGATGGCAGAATAATAGTGGGAGCTGGCGACGGTACGGTAGATCTCGTAGAGATCCTAGAAAACTATATAAACGTGACAAATAAGAGCGTGAAAGTTCCGAACGCACCGCGCATACAGTCGGTTAGTTCGTTATTTTGTTAATTGGAAGTGCAAGTGCCGAAATCCGTTGCGTTAAACTTGCTTTCGTCTTCAGCTTTTGACCGAGAACGTGACAGCCTCGATCACGTCTATCGAATTATTAGGAGATCAATTTATATTAGTTGGTACGAGCAGCTGTGAGATTTATCAATTGAAACTGTCGAACTTTGACATGCGCCTTTTAGTTACATGTCATACCAGTGCCATATACGATGTTGCATTCCCACAGTGAGTAATTTTCATAATTGAATCATATTTCTTTGACTCGCTCTGTTTCCCGGCAACTAACAACAAGACGGTGACTGTCGTCAATGTTGCAGTCGCTACTCGGAAGTATTTGCCACCGGAAGCACGAATGACATAAGACTGTGGTGCCTCGAGACCCAAAAAGAACTCTTGAGAATCTCAGTGCCGAATTTCGTTTGTTCAAGCCTCTGCTTCTCTTACGACGGGAAAATGATTATCTCAGGTACATGAGCGCGCAGCGCCGCTTCAGTCGGTAACCATGATCCTTCTCTCTCTCTCTCTCTCTCTCCCCGTCTCATTATCTTTCTTTATTTCTTCTTTCCCTCACTGTTGTGTAGCATGGAACGACGGCGTCATAAGGGCCTTCGCAGCTCAGACTGGAATCCTCGTGTTTCTTATTGACAATGCCCACATCAAGGCTGTATCGGCCGTTGGCGTAACCAAGGACGGCAAAAAGATAATAAGCGGCGGTTGCGACGGTCAGGTAAATCTTCAAGACGACGATTAACTTGAAGACAGATTTTCTAGCATCAAGTGTTGTTGTTGAGACAGGTCAGAATCTGGGACATAAGGCCTAACGTGCAGCGTTTATCCGCTGTTTTAAAAGAGCACCGAGGCGCCGTAACGTCGCTACACATTTCGCAGAACGACGAAAATGCGATAAGTTCGAGCACGGACGGCACGTGCATCATATGGGACTTGATGTGAGTAAGAGTTCGCCAACTGTATAAAAGTTCGTTCCCTCAAATGCAACCTTATAATTTACAGACTGGCAACAAGAAAAAGAGTTCTAATGGGTAACACTATGTACATGGCGAGTCGATTCAGTCCAAATGGTCTTCAGATCTTGACTTGCGGTACCGATCGCAAAATTGCTTTTTGGGAAACACTCGACGGCCTTATGGTCCGCGAAATTGAAGGTTCCACCGCAGGGTCACTCAATTGTTTGGACATCGCTCCGGACGGGCAGCATTTTGTGACCGGTTCCAACGATTGTGTTATTAAACTTTGGGACTACGATTCGGCGGAAACAACGCACATTGGTATGGGACATGCAGCTATTATCACGGCGTGTAAATTCAGTCCCGATGGCAAATGTATTATATCCGTGAGTGCCGACGGTGCCATTATGATTTGGGAGTGTCCATTCATATCCCAATTCGAGGAAACCGAAATTAATGAATCCCCGGACAGCGTAGCAACACGATCGACTTGCAGCATCAGAGAGGAGGCGTGGAATAAATAAGTATCCTTTAAATTCATTCAACGACGAAGAATATGTGGTGATGGATAGGACATGTAATTTCGAAGCTGTTGATACAGTGTTAAGGTCGTTCCTTAATGCGCAAGCCTGCAAAGCCTAACAAAATTTATGAAGAAAGTGCTTCGTTTCGGCCGCTCGAGCCAAGACAATAGCAGCTTAATCGGACTGCGTCAAGCTAATACACTCCTCCCTTGGCAATGATGCAAAAACTCAGCTGTCAAACGACAGCACTGTAAGTCCCGCGAAAAATTCTCCCGTTATAGGCGAATAAATTCGTCTTCCTTCAAATTCATTAAAGACGTGTACTGGTAAGAGATGGCTTTGAATCAGAGCACTTGCAAGACTAAATAATAATCGGATTTAATAAGAACCTTTACAGAGGAAAGCACGATCATATATTTTTCTCGTGTTAATCTACATCGGCGCGAATAATGCCTATTCACGCATTTATTTACGATTCGCTGTTCGATGTATAGAATAAACTTAAAATACCAAATAAATGTCTTACTATCAAGACAATTAAAACATTCGTAAGTTCATTAGGATTCACAATACGGAGCACATTTCCATACTTCTATGCAACTGAAACCATTGATATTTGTATGGGTCGAATACTCTTGAAATTAGCACTTGTTAAAGATACCTCTTCGACGCTTCCGTCAACCCCATGCTTGACTTTTGCAGTAATGGATGATCAACTTTCCATCAGTTCCATAACAGTCGTATAGATTTCTGACTGTTTGATCAGGAGGTGGTGCAAACGTTTGATTGATATAGAGAAACTAAATGGGAAGGAGAATGAAATCAAGTCAATACACCCTTACACCTTGAGATTATTAGAGTTTTACAGACTGACGAAGAATACGAACCAATCTTTCGTTAGCATCCAGCTTTAAGTATCTCTTAATGAATTCTGAGATCCATCCGATATGCTGATCCTGACTGACTGCCCATTTTTTCTTCTTCATGATGGGTGCATTGGCAGTAGCCTTTAATAAAATGTCAACTGTAAAAGTTTCCTGATCATTAAAGTTTACATCTCTCTTATACAGGCTTAGTCGAAGTTACATGTAAGTCATTTTATACCTTTAGTTTTATCTTTGGTAAGACTCGATGACGGTGCTTCGCTTCCTGGAATGGTGTGGTTATCCGAAGATATAGCAGTTTCCAGATTCGTTGTACCTGTTTCTGGAGCGAAGTGATCCGGCGTCTCCTCGGGCTTTGTGCTCTCCTCCAGACTCAGAGCAGCCTCTGTCTCCTCGTTGTCAGCCATTCCCTCTCATAGGATAACAGTAGTCGTTAAAAAGTCCTGTTCCTGCTCATCAATATCTAAGCGCCCAGAAGCTAAACCAGGTTAGATTGACTGAAGCTATTCTGACAAGGAATCACCGAAGATATAACGTCAAAGGCACGCGGTGGTGCGGAACAGTGCGGAAGGACTCTTGATCACTCTTGATATTTGCGGTATTGGCGATGTGCACGGAACAATACCAACAATACGCGAAGCTCAACGAGGCCATTAGCAGCCGCTAGTAACTATCAGACGAGATCTGACATGTCGGCATGTCGGTTGATGTCGATCTGTTTGGTCGAACGCATCTCAACTGATCTCGACATATGTATAGCGCATGGACTGCGCCGCACAAGCATACGAAAAAGAAAAAAAATGCTCGGCTGATAGAAAGAGATAGCGACTGATGGTGACCAAGCCCTGTCTCTTTCTAATCAGCAGCCGCAGTACGAGAGTATAGAAAACGTAGCCAATGGAAGCATTAGAAAAGAAGAGGATTAGCCGCCACCTAAGTTCCTCTTTGTCTATTCGAGCGGACATTTTATCAAGAAGTTTGAAGTAGGGCTCGCGTACTCCTCCGTGCCATGATACAAATAGACGAGGTATAGCCACTAGCGGTTCTGCGCATTTGGGTAGTGACGTCACTGCACCCTCTTTGTGCTGATTGGCTGATCACTGGACCCTTTTTGTTCTGATTGGCTGACCTTACGATGTGTGTCGTCACGCTGTAACGTCAGTTTCATTTTGAGGGGCCATCGTCTCTTACGAACCGAAACGTAAGTAAGTCCCCTGAAGTCCCCTTATGTCGGCAAAAACTGATGTCGCTTTGAACGTGACATTATTGGACCTGCGCAATCTGAACCAATATAGGATCGCTAGTGGCTATACCTTGTCTATTTGTATCATGGTTCATGTTAAATATATGTCAATGGTCGTGTGGAACAGTGAGAATGAGTGGGAATTCGTGGTAATACCAATGTCAGGTTCGCGACTCTCTCGCGCAACATATTACAGCTAGTGCGATTTTTTTTCTAAGGTCCATCGTATCTATGGGAAAAAGTCTAATTGGATTTTATGGTGTTCCTCTTAGAACGTTTGTTCTGTATGCAGAAGAATTTCTCGTAATTCATTTGACGGTTAATTTCAGCTGATCCCCCTCGTACCCTGACCAGTGCGTTTGACTATTGTGCTGCGTGATTCTAGTTTTTTTTTGTATAAGCATCCTTGCAGACCTTTGTTTCTTGAGTAAGTGAGCATCAACCTGTCTCTCAGCCGGACATGAAATTATAATGTAAAAATGTTATACTTATTCTTGTATCCTTTGGTTGAGTAGAGTTCTTCGCTTTTGTCGATGTCTGATATAACTCGTTATAACCTCAATAACGTACACTTCATGGTTATTTTGTATCGCATTTCTATGATTTTTAATTTATTTGTTGCATTTGATCATTCTTACGTTCTCGACGGCGTAGTGAATAACTTGGGATGCTACAGAACAATTTTTTTCTTGCATGATTTTGTTCTGCATTAAGGCTTTAAAATATGCATTGTAATGATAGCTCCAGATATAGATTTTCATTAATCGCAGTGATGACAGCAATTTATTCTTCAGTCATTCGTTGAACACACACACACACACACACACACATATATATATAATGTAACACACACATATATATTGAAATTGACAGCTCATTCTTTCAAAATACAAGAAAAGTTTAACGATGGCAGAAGGTTCGAGTATGGAGACTGGTAGAATTGTCAAGATGGAGGTTGATTATAGCAGCAACTGCGACACAAAAATTCCAGAATGCAA
>JARPRH010014479.1:0-11909 GCA_031763665.1 Calameuta haemorrhoidalis
GAATGGCGGAAACCTGACCCAGAGACCTCGGAGAGTCGGATCGATTACTCGGGCCACGGGCATTGTTTATTAATCTTTGCCACCTTCATTTAAGTCATTTCGTTTTGGCTCCCTACACGCAAATACATGATCCTCGCTCTGTCGTATTTCTGTAAGTCGTGCGCAAACTTTTTTTATTAGTTGCGCAGAAGCAGTGTCCCACGGACACTTTGCCAGATAGAATAGGAAGTAATATAACACGTTATTAAAGGAACATCTGGTTAGCCCTTCAGCGTCAAGTTTTATATAACACTATGACTCGGGTAGGGTTCGTAAAGACCCCGTTTCGTTAATGTAATATACTGATAGCCAATGTAAAAATATTATTTTGCACCGACAATAATTATTCTTGTTAATACGTATGCTTAAATGAAAATATTTGTTTTGCCGCTCAATTTCATTGTCTGTTAATAAATAATTAATACCGAAAAAAATTATTCCAGTGGTGAAGTAAAAAATGAAAGATCTGGGAGGACTCCACGCGAGTTTTGGAGGGTTAAGCCTCTGTCCACGTTTACTGAACCGCAAATAAGATAAATATTTTTTTCTTTCTTTTTTTCACTTTTTTAAAACAATGCCTCAGTCGCACGAACCTATTTATCATAGTGGATTAAAAATAGTTTCAAGGTGCAGGCCAGCCTCTGCCTTACGATCTCAAAAATTGATATGCTCGACTTTACATTCCCGCGAGTCATGCGAACTGATGTAACGTATCCTAGTACGTAGATACGTATGTTCCTTTGTTTATTTTTCAGGTCTCTGAACTGACTTGGAGCTATTTCATTGTTATGATTTCGCAACTTTTTCTAGAGCCTCGTAGTTCCTTTTCCCGCTTTGCAAAAGCTTCTGTTACTTTACCGCGCAAAAGAAATTAAAGTGCCACGGCGCGACCTGCATCACCAGACAAGTCATCCATCTTCAAGTATGACTTGGCATCTGTGTAATTATGGCTTATATTAATTTATGCTTCAACCACTTCCAGTTGGGAATTATTTCTTATTAAGGGTGAGTTCTGAAACACACTGAGAATGTACTGAAGGATAGTGGCAGTGACGTGTTTTTGTTCAATTACATGTCTAGAACAGATACGCTGATACCGATAATGAAATTCAGCAGATATCATAAACGTGACTTTTGGTTTGTATTATAAATTTAATAAAGTTAAAAATTCCTGTACTCGCATTCAAGTCCAAAAGAAATGCTTCACCCTATAGATGGATACCCAACTAGAGGAAGAGATAAGCTACGAAATCGATAAATGGTCCAATGAGCGTGGAAGCGACTTTAACAATGGCCACCGTCAAACTTTCTTCCTTACCACACCGGAATAGAAGCCAAATCGGAAACTCAATTTCCGGCGTTCGCCGCCGAATATGTTATCGTCGAGAACAAACAACTTCAACCGCTCTTGTAGGCAATCAGATCGATTCTCTATGTTCTCGGAAGTGTACGAGTACCTACTGTAAGGAATAGCATAGAAGAATTCATTGTTCCACGAAGGCTAATTTGTGGTCATTTAGATAATTATAAAATTGTAACGTCATACTTATCGATAATATTTTTCGTGTTTCATGTATGTATGTATATTGCGTGTATTTTTTAATTGTATTAAGATTACATATGTCAGCGTTAATTCGTCGGCGTCACGTCTTAATACCGTATTAGATGATAACGTGCGTTCTTGTTGTGAATTTGGAATACATTAATTTCCGGCCCTCTACCTTCCTGAAAATGATATTCAAGGATCGCGTCGTATCTTTAGGGGACTAGGATTCTAACGTAGGGAATTGCAATATCTCTCGGATACGGCAGACGTTAGAGTAGGTATCTGCGTTACATATAAGTTGCCAGTAAATTGAGGGAAGTTTGTACTGGCAGTGGCTTTAATGACAAGAACGAAACACTGACTTGGCAGATGATAAATGCAAAATAACTACGATACTGAAAGCTTATGAAGTATACAATAAATTTGGTTCAAAATAAAATTCAAAATTATTCTTATGGACGTAAATTTTATATTTAATTGAAAATAAAGTAAATCTGCCCTCGTCTTTTCTGTTTTTCGAACGTTTATCAAGGATTTAAAATATGGATTGAAAGGAATTTTTTGCTTCTGGTATATTCGTCTTCTGTTTTGATTTAACTCCAACTGCTTGTGCAAGCATCGATTTTTTCTGATCACCGAGTATGTAAAGCGTTCCGCCTTTGGAAGCCACAGAAATCAAATTTACCCATGACAGAAGGAAATGAGTGGCGGAGGGTCTAGATAATCTACCTGATGAAAAAAAAGTTCCTCTCGACTTTTATCTCAATCGAATACTTTTCTCTCACTTTTCTCTTTTTGCTTCCACGAAGTTGTCAGTTACCTCGAGAAAAGTCTCGACTTACACTTTCAAAACGATCCGCGTTTCATCATTTCGTTAAAATCACAAAATACTTTTCAAATCGTCCTGTGCGAAATTGCTAGAAAATTATCTACTATTCACTTACGATTTCGATTTATACGATTGCCTATCTTATCGATAACGTGATACTCGTAGAGATGTTCATTCATGAAATAATGCCTAATGGGTATATGCAAGAGTGTAATCATCTTTTTCCTACGCAAAAAAAATGAGTAGCAAAAAAACTTTATACGCATGGAGAAATATATCGTTTTTCCATACCAACGATTCATTCATCACTTTTATTGAATTTTACGTGAACTAACAGCGAAGTACCAAATCTCATGTTTTCCTTGAATTCTATTAATTCTCTTATTCATTCGTCTATATCAGCTTTTTAATGGGATATTTTACTTTTCTGTTGGTCACTGTTGAAAACATTTTTTTTGTATATCTTATGAATGATGAGTATTTTGAGGATCGATATTATATGTATTCTTAACCCTAGAAGGATAACCTACGTAAATTTAATACCCAAGTCCAAAACATTTTCAACTTAAGTTAGAAAAAGATTATTTTTCTAGGGTTAAATGACGGGAATATGTTAACGTGTTAAACGAATTTATCATTCTGGCTAGAACTGTGCATTTGAATGGATATAAAAATTGTATGGGATATATTTTCAATTGTTCAAAATTCTCACCGGTCAAGAATGGCGTTTGGGAGAACCAAGCTGACGTGAAAATAATGTCCTTAACTCCGACTATCCTCGTCAAGTTTAAACCCGGCACGCTGAATAAAATGTCGAAACAGATAAAAGTCCCAAACGTAACGCCAAAATCTGTATCGAAGGTGACGATTTCCGGTACCTCTGTGACGTTGAATCCGTATTCTCCAAAAAGATTAGTTTTTCGGTACCTGCATATTTATGAAATACGTTAATAAAAATATTTTGCTACCACTAGCAAGAGTATTGATTGGTTACAATATAAATAGGTCTTTAAAGATTTTGAAGAAAAAAAAAAAAGGAAAAAGCAAGGATACAGAGTATACTGATTAGTATATATGAATTGTGTGACATTTTGTTTTTCAATAATGCTGATGGTGCCAATAATAATAATCAATAAGTAATCATGCTAATAATACAATGATTTTGTCATTTTATTTACTCACTTGGCAATTACTGTTCCATTACGATCAAAGACAACATTTGTGTTATAATACAGAAAATTGTCGCTCGGGCACTTATCTCCTTTGCAGGGTAATTTTTCCGGAAGATTTATAACAACGTAAATCTTATTATTCCTTGCTGCACAAGAGACGAGTTTTAGTGCCTACAATAAAAAACTGTATCAGACAAAACAATCCAATTATTTAACTTATCATTGCGACATTGGTAGCAGACTTTAAAACGTCGTCTCGAAGCGTATTTCCGTTTGTTCAGTTTACAAAAATGTCAATCTTATTTTAAAATTTTATTTCGGAAGTACGCAGTCCTTTTTGCTAATTTACGAAAACATTAATTACTAAATAATCATACACGATACTTACTTGACTAACATTAATGGTACTCTGCGTACAGGGTGTATAATCATCATTAGCATCAGGAATAATTGTAGTCCATGGTTGTAAATATTTTCTACCAGGTACCATACCGCTCGTTAGTCCACTTTCAGGGAAAACGACTATATCTGCACTCTGAAACAATGGTATGTATATACATATGTATTATTGTTACGTGTTTTTGAAACGTCTCCACGGATCGGCAGAGGTCCGGATGAGATGTCCGCGCCCCGTTGAAGAGGGGCAAAGGGCTCCAGCTGATCCAAAGTGCCCAGCTGTCGCCCGATGCTTTGGGGAAGTAGCCGTGGAGGAGAACCAGTTGTTACGTACTGATTCGCTAAGGAATGCTCTCGATCTAGTTTAAAGGGACGACTCGAGGAAAAGGATAAGAGTTATCGGCTATAAGCATCTCGAACAATCAGAATGATTAATTCTCGAATTTATCGAGAGGTGTCCCGAGCTGACTCACGCTCCCGTCCTATTTGTTGATAGTTTTGTTACTGTGTTTCCTATACGGTATACAAAATTTTCGCTCGTGTACTTTTCGCGTTCGTCTCGCAATATCCAGAAAATCCTATCGATTTTCTACGTTCATTTCGGAGGTGCAGTATTGTACTGCTATAGTGCAGGGCCCACCTGAGTGCCCCTGGATGTAGTTCTCAGCCTTCGCATGTAATACTCGCAATTTATTAGTTGGTGAAGGGGTTTTGATTTTCTATCTCCGATTCGCTCTGTTACGGTATCGATCAACAATTTTCTGTTTCCGGCACTATTTGCCTGACGCTTACTGCAACCCTCTCTACCTCAACCTAGCAGCTTGAGCGGCCCTGCATTTCCGTAACCGTTCGTTCCCGTTCGTGCATCCAGTTGAGTTTGCTGATTTTACGCGACCCCAAAGATCGACAGGACCCTTTAAGTGATCTTCTCTTCTGATAGGTTTCCTCAGATCTCCCGTTTTGGTGGAGTTGAGACTGTTCCGCCTCAACTCCCAGGTCATACCGGTTCGTCAGTTTCCGGTGAAACAAAAATTGACTGGTGTCCGCCTGGCATACGAAGGATGGACGGCTGACGGTGACGAAGGTTAACTTTCGTATTTTCGTTATCGGTGTCAGTTAAGAAGATACGTTACAGTATACAGAAAATAATTTTCATCTCCAAACAATTTAATGTTACTTTAATAAAGTCTGCTACGGCATTTAATCGGAAGTCGAAAGACGAAAAGCTTAATCTTGATTCGTCATAAAGCGTCGTCATCAAAATCTTCAAAGAAAAATCATATCACCCTGATCAAGTATTCTGTCATTGACAAAATCAATCAATTTCAGTATAATAAACCTCCTATACAGCTATTAAGTTATACTGGTCTTTCAATTTGAACGTCATCTTCATTTAATGTAATTCGAATATAACACCCGGTGGAGAAAGTCAAGGACTCCTTGAGGCGTCCAGATTAAATTATATCTGCCATACTGTAGTACACTTCTCGTCAGTACCGAGGGTGGTAATCACATTATATGTTAGAGCGAAGTCAATGTCTCCCTTCGACTTTGCAGCTCGAACCTCTAGACGTCCAGAGTGTCTCGTTTGAAACGCTGTTTGTTCGAAACTTCGTCCAGCATAACCGACTTCGCAGTTCGGAGAGTGATGGTCATCGTGATTACGTGAAAACCACTTCGATGTACCTCGCGCTTCCTTTTATCTTTAAAAAAAATTTCATAAAGTGAAATTGCCAATTTTTTTGTTTCAAAAAATTACACGATTCTACTTCATTCTAATTCGTCACGCTACATGTTATATGGATACCGTTAATATCTACTGTCCTCAGTATCTTTATTACCACGATTTCAAATATTCCGTTGCACTTTTAACGGCAGCTTCCTGGATGATATGAGTGCAAAATAGTGCAATTTTACGATCTTGCCCACAATTTTGCGAAGAGCTTTGAATGTGATTTAAATTCAAATTTGTTGGTCATTAATCCACATTCATCCGATGAATCCTGAACTGGGAAATTAAACCAGACATAGTGACCCATCACGGTTATATGATTCGAAATTTTTCCGCGTATTTCACTTGACTGTTTAATTGAACAAAATATTGTATTAATCATTGCCATCGAATGTAACGGAAAAAGAAAATTATTTGAGTACGTGATAGTTTTGCCCGAGCAATTAATGGTACTTTGACCCAACGGTACGTTACGCTCCTTATATTATTTCGGAAGTATTTTTCTCTCGTGTTATATCTCATCTTTCCACTCATTTTCCTCATAAGGTCGATCAAGGTAGGAATCGCGAACCCAACCGTACCTATACAAAGTCTTACCCAAACTTTACTAACATCCTCTCACTTGTAACAATGTGAGGAGATTGAAAAGCAGGAACCCTGATGTGTGCGGAGGACAATTTCGAGTTAGCCCCAAATAATGGTATCGGAATCGAACGAAATGCGACTAGGAAATGTAGTGGAAAGGAAATATCGTGGGAATCGGATTCTTGAGAAAGTATCGTCGTTCAATCATTGACCACCTATACAAAGAGACTGTTTGTCTCTTCGACGTTCAATAGGCCATGTCAAGGAAGATGAGAAACAAACAGAATAAAATAGTGATTGGCTTAAGGAAAATTATTTTTTTCAATTAAAGGATTTCATGGGCAATCGTATTACATATAGTTAGGAATATGTTTTTCGAAAATCAATTTATCACTTTTAATATTCAAATGTCAAAAATATGACATCTAACTTATGTCCCATGGTATTTATGCATTAAACAATTAAACGATGAATCCGCCTTCATTGCGGACTATCTTAATAGGCTGCAACTTATTGTACTAAAGTATATAAGCCCAATGGAATTTTCATTATATTTTATAATCCCCGTGCAATTAATTCAAGCTTTAAAAATGGTTTGTAAACATAAAATGTAGTAGGATTAAGCGATAATGAAGAAACGCATTGCTTCCTGTTCGTAAAAACGTTCGTCAATGCGCATTTCACGTTTGTAAGTTACAATTAAGTTCGATTAATGCATTGAAATAATTATGGGTCACGGTATAACATTATTCCACGCAGATATCGCTAATCTGAGAGATAAGGTAATCAGTCTACACTTGGTGGTCGTTTTACTTCCGGTTCACGAGCAGTTCTTATACGCGCTTTATCCAGTTAGCGTTTTTTACTGAGTCTCTTTCATATTTATAGCAAAGGTCTATATTACGCGTAGTTTTTAAAAATTTAATACATTAATTAATTAATGCGAATTGCCAAACGCTAATAAATTGCCTCTTTAATTTTTTTTATGATACCTACAGATTTGTATTGAAATTTTGTTAATCGTGATTCTTATTAACCAATTTTTCATTATGGATTTGATCTGTTTTGTTATTGCAATAATTATTTGCTCTGTCTTTACCAGCTAGTGTTAAATTACTGATTCAATGTGTGCATTGGCTTTACTGGAGAAATATGTTGATAATGTGTTTGAGGTAAGTATTATATATACAAACAGAAATGGCTATACGATAAATCTAATACGATGTAAGGGTTTCTCTTTACCTTGTTACTGGCTTCCGCAATGAATTCAACATAAGATTGGGCATTTGTCGTAATCGTCGATTCACCGCCGTTCATGTAAACTGGCGAAAATTCTACAACTGCTGCTATATAGCTAGTAGAATCTGCTGTTGATCTCTGTATAAAAAATGAAATTATATTGAGTTAAACAAAATTGAGAACTGATGAATTATAATTACTATATACCGATTAGCGTTCGATCGACACTATAAGAAAAGTTTTTCCAGATACAAACATATACATATATATATGTTTTTGGTTTGCTATATTTGGTGGTAATATATATAATGATTGCTTGAAAGGCAAGATTTAGGCACAAAATGGGTTTATTTTCTAATTAAACTACTTACAAAAATTCTAAAGATCTAATTTGAATTTTTTTAACATATCAGTAGTATTCGGACATAAACAATATTTGATTTAGCGAATATTTTACATCGAACGAAATAATTTTAGGCTTTATGGAAACTCATATAAATTTCGGTGATTTCCTAATCACGTCCTATAGCTATTACTGTTCGGCAATACATTCGTATTTACTCTGTTAATTTACGAACAATCAAAATGTACAGATGCACGTGTACTCCAAAGGGAAGCGCAAGTGTTATGTACCATATCGATTTACATACGTACACGGAATTTAATGTATATGCATACAGTATTATGTGTAACGTGCCGTAACTCGAAACACTAGGGATTTACTATAATGATCTGCTGTTCGTGAGTACATATGCATATGTACTTGAATTCCCGGAATCGGACAGTACAATTTCATACATTTCCAAAGTGATATCCATATTATCCACTGTCAGTCCACGTGTATCACGTATTTTTCTGACAGTTCGCAAACAATGTAATCCTAAGGAAATAATACATGGCTTTCCATAACACCATGGAAATATATGCTAAAATAGAAAATTAATATTATATTGTGTGACAAGGGATAAAACGTGTGTGTCACGGAATATATTTTTTCATGATTATTTGCATTGAAACCAAACTTCAGTATCAGCAGCGAGTCGGAAACAAATTAAGACTGATGGCGCGGGAACTATTAGCGTATGCGTAAATTGTGATGATTGCACTGTTAGAATTGTCAGTTATGAAAATCGAATAAGTAAACCGCAGTAACTAAAAAACGAATGACAAAGTCATAGGGCCGAATGAAACATTAAATTTGACTTACAGTAGCATGTTGCTGTCCTAGGGAAGAAACACAATTGTTTCTGTCCGCTGACTTACAATTAGATCATTCGCAATTTACGCACCGGCCAATAGTTGTCCGGGATATTGGCCTGAAATTAGATTTTTTCGACTGACTGCAGAGATACTGAAACTTGAAGTTTCGATGCAGGTATCATGAAAAATATATTTCAGTGCGAAACCATGCACATATTATATATTATGTAATCAAATCTTACCATTTGTGACTTGTTGGAAACTTCATTGTTTTTGATATGTCGAAAAAATTAATTGAACTCGTGGATCGACTATGGTTACTACTTTCTGCCTCTACACGTTATCATATGGGAACACACATTGCGAAAGCTGTTCAATTACGATTTCTACGTCACTTTGTTCGATTTTTATTCTCGGGATTATACATAAAGCTCCGCGCTTAATGAAATAAATAAACTATTAAATATAAGATTCAGTGTGCGTTCAGTTACCTTGTAGTATAATTGACCAATACAGAATAATTTATTGGATTTTTAAATTAATTTTATTATTTTAGTTGTTTTATTTTTTCTTGATAGTTTTTTTTCATCGAGAGTTTCAGGTTTGATTTTTCATGAAACAAAGATGCCTAATCGGGGTAGAAAGTTTTACTTGTCAAGTTCATGATTTTGAAGTATTTGCTTCCAAGTAGGGTCAATCCCATTATAAACTTAGTAACTTTTAATGCCTATTAGAAAATTCTACTCGTCAACCTCATGTCAGATTTGTTTTTGCGATATATCTATTCTAGTTACCTGTTTGGAATCGTAAATGCAACTCATTACAAGGAGCAATGTATATAACGCAGTATTCATCTTCTTCATTTTTTTATTTACCCTAATAGAACCTAAAAAAATCAAATAGATGAATTAGTAAATGAGTAACAAATATATTTTAATGTATCAACTATGCCAAAATTTATCAACCGACCGCCCACATTTTAGAAGTAAGTAGCCGACAGCCTTAAGACAAAATATTATTTGCTTCTTTATTACTAATTTCAGAATACTTTTCATAATTTATATAATTCTCAGATCATACCTGCTTTGCATTAATTATCAAAGGGAGTTAATTTTATTGACGCATGAAAGAATTAAATGGTTACCCATTTTCCATTGATACATAACAGGTTGCATTAGATATAATATAACGTTACCTCACGCATGCAAAGTCGAATGCCAAAATTATTGGATTTATAATTTTTGACAGATAATATTTTTATATGTTTCCACAATTTTTTCTCAATCTAGCAAAGGGTATTTCATCGTAGTGAATTAAGTACGAGTTACTGGATCAGCGCCAGTCGTGCAATAAGTAATATATGAAAGTGATTTATTACAGTCTTAAGCCAGTAAAAGACCAACGTCATTCTTCCCGTATTTAATAATCGTTTAGCCTCTTGTAAACAGGAGTGGTTTTTTCCCTGAATTTATGGTTTTATAATATTTACTTCAAAAGTTTAGTTCTCACTATATACTCTATTTGAAAATATGTATGCAATAAATATTGCTACTTCAGCATCATTAAATGTTTTTTTCTTCAAAATTTTATCTTTAAATCACACTAATAAAACGTTAAATATCTTATCGTTTATTTTCTGAGAATTTGTTAGAATCCTTGAAACACTGTATAATAAACATTATCTCGGTATTAAACTTTAATTTAATTGCTTGAGTCTAATTGCCTCAGATATTAACTCTATATAAACAAACACAAAACAAAGAATTGTCTTGTCACTTTGTAGCAATTATTATTCACTGTCACTTAATTTTCATCATCTTAAGTTGCTCAAAAAGCTTAAGGTAGTTTCGAAGTGATTTTTAGTCACCTTTGATATTTAACTGATTTTCTCAGTGGCCGTGGTGTTTACTTACTATACGTCTTGAACTTTTTCAAGTTTCTAATAGCAAAATTCCATAATGCGCTTTATCAAGATTTTCACAGCATCCCAAAACGTCATCGTAATTATTTATTATCACATCGAAGTTCGTACAGTTGCTACACTTTTATATGTAGATAATAATCGCAGTTACAAATTTTTCAATTAATTAGCTTCGTCTATCAATTGAATCCTTTATTAAAATTTTCTTTTATATCGTTTTCAACATGTCATTTTTTAATAGTTTTTTTAATAGTATGTCGAGATAATTCGTAGCCTCGTAATCACTACGGAGTGGAATCACAAATCGGTATACATGAGAACTCTAACGATCATTGACGTTACGCTTTTGTAATATTAACTGACGAAACTTCATCCATTGCTACAAATTGGGAATATCATGTAAATACCGCTCGACCTCGTAAGCCACTTTCATTGTGTCATACTTCAATGCCTCTCACGTCCTTTTGATGAAGATCCAATCAACGAATGAAGGAATTTGATGAAATACAAATTTTAATGACATTAATCTACTGAAACTTTTCAAGTATAATGTTCACTCTTTAACGTACTTTTAATCCTGGATTTAATCTCCTACTGTTTGCCTATAGTAGGAGGAGTATTTTTGCAATAATATTTATTGTTATGAAGACCTTGGGTTTAAACTTTGATATTCGCGAGTTTTATCGAAATAATCGTTTCTGTGGTAAGTGCACAGTTACCTATGAAAAAGGCGGTAGTATTCGGCGCAAGTACGTAGATATTACTACTTTCATTTTGTCAGTATAGAGTGACGTGATAACGCTTGCTGTAATATTTTCTTAATGATAAGAGTTTTACTGATAAGAGTTGATAGATAATTATTGTAGTTCCAGTATTACCATATATCGCACAAATAGGAACAACTTTATAATCAAATATTTCCAACTTGATTACTTAAAGAGGAACATTTTAAGTTTTATATTTGACGTTGCTCTTTATGGGAATTGGGCATGCTTACAAGATGCTAGTTAGGAATGTATTATGATTGATTCATTGGTTAGATTAAATCATCTTGTGAATAATCACATTTCACAGCTGTCGTGTTTTATGCTAATTGTTTCTGCGATAATTGTCCAATTTTGATAACTATTAATTAACTGTTCGGATGAGAAGGAACTTTCTTAAAATTGTAGGATTTTTATTCATATCCTTTTGCAATTTGACGAATCTCTTTTAACAGGTTTCCTTTGTCTGATTGTGAGTTTCGTTCA
>JARPRH010014580.1:0-11883 GCA_031763665.1 Calameuta haemorrhoidalis
GCTATTTTATGCATTCAGTCTCAGCGTATCAAAATCAATAAAGCTCGCGAAGGAAAGTCGTGGAATAATACTCTGTGCTTTCAGCGCTGTAACTTATTTCATGGTTTGCTTGAAATTTTTTCTTTTTTTTTTTTTCGTTTCTTTTCAATTCAGTCAAAAGCACGTCCTGGCACTTTTACGTATGTTGGTTTTTATACGTTGCGAATAACAGGAACTCTGGTGAAGATTTCGTCGACGCTTTTATAAATTAATTGCACGGCGAAGCTGACTGCTGGCGGTTGGCTGGTGAATAAGGGTTGATATTTATATTCATTGAATTACGTGTATATAATGTGGGAAAGTATTATACGCGAACCTCATAGCTCTTGGAAATATTTTCTCTTTTATCTGGTATAGTACTTGCGAATCGAGAATCGCAACACTGTGAAAAATTAACTCGCAAATTCTATGGCGATTCACGCAACATTTGTATGCTAAACAGTAGTCTTACGTGTGCGAATTCGGTGGATTAGTATGGGTGTGTATACGTTATATCGGAAGATTGAAGGTAGCGATTAAAATTGCAATTCAAATAAGTTTTACGAGCGAACTTTCCAGAATTGCAATTATATGTATAATATTTTTTTGCAAAATTTAAGGTTGCGATAGTTATTCGCACACATACTATCAGGTCAGAGGTGATATGGCCTCTGACCTAATAGGTAGTACTTGTGCGAATAATTATCGCAACCATAAATTTTGCAAAAGATTATTATATGTAGGTGAGATTGAAGATACGGAAAAATTTTTCGAAAACTTCATGCGAAATCGATGAAAATTCGCTATCGAGACGCTTTAAAAATTTGGGGACAATGATATTTGGCAAAATTGTATAAATTCGCATTTTTCGATCAAACACACTCGAGGATCGTCAATTTGACGTATAATATCGTGAATAACGCGAGAAACGTGTGTGTTGTTTCGCTATGTAAAAATTTGCAAAATCTATTTGGCTCTGTTGCAAATTTTACACCGTTCACATATTGGATACGTGTGTTACTTCTTGATGGTGATTTTACAGTTTTCCACATTTTCTCTAAAATGTAACGATCGACGTAAAATTCACGTTTTAACATTTATTTCCTGCTAACCCCCTTAAGATATGTAGGTTAGCCGTGACGTCATGCCTCGCCTTGTG
Source organism: Calameuta haemorrhoidalis (assembly GCA_031763665.1). Lineage (NCBI taxonomy): Eukaryota > Metazoa > Arthropoda > Insecta > Hymenoptera > Cephidae > Calameuta > Calameuta haemorrhoidalis. The sequence goes on from JARPRH010014580.1 coordinate 1,178, forward strand.
ACGCGGGTACCAGTGAAATATGCACCAGGCTCTCCCGACTGTCGTTCGAACTTTCGAATTTCGAGCTTTTTGCGGTCATTGACATTGCCATAATGGCCGAGCTTATACGCTTCTTAACCATTGACAATAGCGACCTTTCACCCTCCAATTTCGTGTATTAGAGCATATTTTTCGGCAACCCCTATTGCGTTCGTGATGGCTCACATATTTTTTTTTGTCACGTTTAACTTTTACCATACTCATCTCCCAAGGGTGTGGACCATCAATATGTCCATACACGATGTCCTTTCACTATATCGGACTGTCTGAGCAGTGACTCGTGCAAATTTCTTTAAAGGACGACATCAAAGCTTTCCAAGTGTTTTAGGGCAGCATTTTTTTTTTTTTCTGAACTTTTGGAAAATTAGAAATACCCTTGGACCGTCCCGAATCTTTACGACGTATCAAAGTTGAGAAAGATACGCCACCCTGGTTCCTGGATTTTGGCTTGAAGCTGTTACGCTCAGTTTCTTGTTTTGACTTCCCTCCTGGAAAAAAAAAAAAAAAAAACTTAAAATCGAGTGTAATCGAATGTGCGCGGCGATTTTATAAAGTTGTGGGAGTTTTGCAAGGAGAGACGATCTTTAGAGACTAACCCTTAGTCGCGAAGCAGACCTTTTCTTTTGATCCCTGAAAAAGCTCTCTTTTCGCATTCGCTAAACGCTCTCCAGCAATAACATAGTCGTGAATTCAATCGATTTGTAGCTTTGTTCTCAGGCAACCAACGTAAAGCTTCGTCCTTTGAAGTTTGGACCAGATAAGCAAAGTAAAGTTCGTTGACTTATATCATTGCTGATGAGCTTGTCGGCTTAGTGACACGGAATTGTTATTTGTGTCGATGAAGTGGCGCGATCCTTGCGTAAGTAGAGGGATGACTTTCTGCTCCCTGTATAATATTCATGTAATTTAAATATTTAGACTGGACCGAGATCAGTACTTCAGGAAGAGTGGCGCACGGTACTCCAGGGTAAAATTTTGCGTTAGACAGCGACCTAATCTGACTCTGATCCCAGCTTGGCACAGCATCAGGTGTAAGGTCCGTAGTTTTCGGGTAAAGTCAATTTTCCAAAAATTTCGTACTATCGTTCTAACGTTAGTCCTATCGCGTCACCGATCCATCCGGGCCTCTGGGAGGGAGCTTTGAGGTTAGGGAATTTGAAAAAAAATGTAATCACCATTTTTCAAGAAATCGTCGACGCTGTGACAGCTAAGTAGGTCGTAGTTCGTTATAAAGGGTAAAAAGCTAAAAGATTTACATGATCTTTAACTCCTTCCTGAATCAGGATGTTGATCTTGAACGTTTACCGGAAGAGGTTCCTACGACGTCCGAGTTCTGTCCTCGCTACGTCACGGCTAATGTTTATCCCATGACGTCATTTACCTTCAACGAGAACTCGATGGTAAAGGGTCATAGCGGGTAAGGGCAGTGTGGAGAAGACGATGAGGTGGAAGTTGGTTGCTATGGTAACGGAGGGTTTGGGAGTTTGGGGGATCGATGCGCAGGGGCGTATCAGCAGGTGGCGGTATCCAGGGGGTCGCGTCCAACAAGTGGGGCTCCAAGGGGTGTCTGCTGTGGTTGCAAGATTGTTGATACGAGAGGGTAGGCTCTTCCCCTAACGTGTCGGCTTGGCTTTGAGATGTCAGTGGATGTCTTCTTGTTTTTGGAAAAAATTTTAATCTGTATTAATAATAAAATTCCGAGGTAGCGTAAGGTAAACTTTTATTTCAAAAAAAGTTTTACACTCCGACGGGAGGCCTTTTAAGAAATTGAAATCATTTCTTTTTTGCAGGTATAAAATATTGGCCGAATAACATGTTGGCAAAAAGTTAATTAATTTTATCGAATATCGTATACTTTCACGGTTCGAATTAATGAAATTAATTTTTAATAATTACATTTACCTGGAATCCTATATTTTTTTCTGTTATCAGAAAATGACATCGTTTTCATAAAATCGTGAAAGGGTAATAGACGTTCTTTTATTATTTATGAAATACTTATACCACCCTTCCGCTTTGCTGGGTTTTAGTAGCTAATTCAGTGATAGATACAGTGATAAAATAAGGGCGAAGGCTGGAACAATTTTTAACATGCAAATAACCATATTTTCCATTGCGTAACGATCGAACGTAGCGACTGGAATCTCACTGGAGGGTAGGAAGGGTTGTTCACCAGAAGTGGTAAAAAAAATTTATACACGAAAACGAGGCTTCAGTTTCGGGCTCACAAACCCTCAAGTCTAAACACTAAATCCCCTATTTGTATAACAGTGTGAAAACACCTTAAGGTTATGCTAATAATTCATAATGCCAATGGTTATAAATCGTTATTCTTAATGCATAAATTAGTATATCTCGGAATCGTTATAACAGACTATGGTATTCCGTGATATATGGCGAAACCCAATTTTCCTCAGTGTACACATGAATTCGCAATGTAAATTTCAAGATCAAATTAAATTGCGCAAAGCTTATTTTTGGAATTCTCCATTTTTTCTAAATCTCCAGATTCTCGATGCTGGTACGTTCAACTGCAAAGAAACTGTTTACGTGAATTCAAATAATCGGAGCGTGGTTATTTCGGGTGGTATGTAGTCTGGCTACAACTAGTAGCTACGTATCTACGTGGGTCCGACTGCGTTTTGCAAGCATCAAGTAAACCGGAATGCACTCTCTAACTAATCGTACAGCACCAAGTGTTCGGGCTCGAAGCTTTAAGAGCTTGATCAAAAATAATAACAATGATAAAGGACTTACAGCTTTCGAGGCCGATAGCACAAGCATTATTATCATATACCCATTACTCTTAGCCCAGTATACTGCCACTGCGAGCTCGGAAATTAATTAGATAAAAGCTGCTAGAAATTTTCACCAAAAAGCTTCTATTCGATCGCTGGCTCTTTACGATTCACTTTTCTACGTCAGTTCCATTCGTTTCTGTTACTACCTCTTTTCTTTTTATCATGCATTTGCTTCGCGTAACCGGCACTGAAGTTAAATGAAAACCAGCAATCCTGCTATCAGCAACCCACAGATTACGTATACCTGTATCCGTTCCCTTGCAATTTTTTTTTTTCTTTTTCCTCTAATTTTTTCAATGCAATTTTCAACTTGCAATCTCGCAACTGCACGCTTTGAATCAGGCTCGAGTTGCAATTTTGTCTCGAGCATTTAGCATGGGTATCGACACGGTCGGAATAATAACCAGGCTGGACAATAGATATTCGGTTGCGTGTAGACCTCGTGACCTTGAACTCTTAACCCGCATTCTATTAGGCCGGATCGTTACACGATAACCAGTATCATCCGATGCAGGAATATCATCCACGGGAGAAGACGGAGTAAAAATAATTATGTCGTAGTGTCCTTCGTAATATTATAAAAATAATTGTGTCATCTTATGCCAATTAACCCTGTACGATTTAATTTTTTTTTTTCCCACGACCCTTTCGATGGGCTAAATTTTATGAGAATTATTCTTTTTTCAAAGCTTATTCAACCTCGATCAATATCTTAACCTGCTGCGCTACCTACAGCGATATCCAGTGTAATAGTTATCCATGTACTACAGGTTTCTCTGGCGCTTCTTTCCAGAACGTAAGTACTCGCTTTATCGATCCGATATGATTTTTCGTCGTTTCGGGAAGACAAAGAGGAAAATGGGAAACGTATCGCGAAATACTTTAAGGACGAAATTCACGAGCGGAAGCTTTTTAATAGTCCGATACGTATTTTTTCTAGTCTTTGTATTTATTTGAAAAATATACGTTCGAGCAACCCGTGTAAAATTTTTCGAAAACTTTCTCAACGATTTTCGAAATTCTATTACATTTTACTCAAAATTTTAATCGATCGCACGTTTATTTCTCTAAGCGTTACTCGGTGCATTGCATTGGCAAATAATCTCATGACGGACACGACGTTACGTTGATTTACGAACCAAGAATTTACGCAATTCATATTTTACTCAAAATCGTAATCGATTGATTGATTTTTTTTTTTAAAGATTATTCTACCAGACATTATTGGCAGACACGTTAAAATCGCATGGAACAGCGTATGGCAATTATCGTAGGCTGTGATTCAATATCGTCAGTACGTAACTTTAACGTTTATCCAATCAGCCTGATAGTAGTTGCAATTTTATGTTATCGGACAGATATACCGAAATTATAAATTCCTTTAGTCACGTAAATTCTGATGCAGGATCGTAGGACTTATGAAGAAATTGCATCAAACTCGACGTAAACATCCCACGTTAAGCGTCTTAATAACAATGCCGTTGTGCATCGAACGAAATGACGGATAATAAATGTCAGACTAACGTTAAAAGCGATACGCATCGTCAGATTTCTATCTGCGCTGGAAGTTTTATGCGTCTGACGTCTATCGTAACGTAACTACTAGCAGCCTCGAGTAGCGTACTATACATGTAACCCCGATGCCTTGGACATTGTTTGTACAGGAATGACGTCATTAAAAAAAAAATATACATCTCCCTAAGAAATTCCCTAGGGATAGGAGACACGTGGAGGAAGAGATCTAGCCGCCTGTTATGCCTTCGCGAGTTACACTTAACCGAGTATAGTAGACAATAGCCATGCGCGAGAAATCTCATAAAGCGTGAATTTACATTCGTGACGTGTAGAAATTTCTTCAGGTTCTTTCAGCGAGTTCTCTTTGAGCTCGGGTGCATGTGCATCGTACAGGAGGCTCGAAAGAAACATGGCGCACGTAGCGACGGGTTTGAAGTGCGGAAGGAAAACGTAAATTCAAAATAGTTTTTTTTTTTTTTTCTTTTTTGGATACTCATCTTGTCGCGAATAAAAGGAATGAAATTTCTTTTGTAAATCATAAAATCATGATTCTCGTTATTTTTGTGCGAACGACACTTGCTCTTTGGAATTCATTGAAACGTCGGGTCACTTACCGATAACGAATGTTTCACATAATTAAAATAGTCGCGGTGCGCTACGTACGTGTAAACGGGCGTTGAGCTTTGTCAATGATCGGCAGACATGTTTAATGCTGGGAAAGCAGAGGAAGGCTATTGTATCGGGTGGTACATTGTGTGCTAAAAGAGTCTTTGCTGTGTGTACATGTAAACTATAGCTATGTATAGAAAGCTACAGCAATGCATAGCAGTGAAGATTAGAGCAGGACGCGTGGGCTTTGTCAATAGTGAAGTTGAGTTTACGGACGAGGATAGTTGATTAGTTTGAATGGATGATAATGGAGAAATAATTAGATTTCACGGCCGATGATTCAGGTGTGGTACCGTGGATAAGTCTGGATGAAATAAAAAAAAAAAAGTAAAAACAGTGATTTTTTTTTCGGCAAAAATTTATGTACGTAAAACGTGCACGGTGCGTGGGATTTTTAAGGTTGTTCGGAGATCCCAAAAGGGACTTTGCCGGCAGTATAAAGGGGCGAGTACGACCGTAACGTATCACTGTCCACTTTGATAAGACAGACATATGGAGATGTGTAAATATGTAAAAGTGTCTTTTTTTTTTTAGTACAGTTGCGCAACATTGTGTCAGGATTATAACGCGACATTCTGGCAAATGGTGGAAGACCACGCGTGTTGAGTCACCGTGTATCATACGTTAGCATTAGACACGTCGTGAGGACTTGCTTAAAATGGATTATGTACTCCGTTAGCACAGCCACGTAGAGGTTCAACTTGGTAACCGTGACCCGTGAAAACTTATATTCCCGATAAAGTTGAGCATAAGTGGCGACGTATCTTAAGTCCGAAGTTCCGAGTCTAGTACAGCCTAGATAAGTCTTCATAGTGCGTATCGAGTTTAGACCTTAGGATCCAGGGATATTTTGTTGGGATCGACGATCGATATCGAACCCTTGGATGATTATCAGATAGGAAGTTTGGGGATTATAAGAATCAAGGGTTGCGAATGAAATCATGGAAGAAAAGGGATTGTTGAGTTAAACGGATGAAAAGGGGTAAGAAGAATGATAAATATTCCTATGAAATTTTGCTTTCTTGTTCGATATCCAAAACACTGTATATACAGGGTGTGTAAAATAATGAAATTCGCGGACTTTGTCAGGTTGAAAAATTGGCGCGCCGGTAAGGCCGAAATACATGCAATTTACTTTAAGGGTGGGTCGAACCCGTGACACGAGCACGTATTTTGAGTGATACGGGTGGGACTTTCTCTTCTCACTTTTGGGGACAGTGTCAACAATATCGATAGATATTTACTCAAGCGCGCTGAACGCGTCACGTCTGGACCCTTCGCAACCTCAAAATAAATTCCCTTACCGTTCGCGATACGCGTGGCCAATGAGATTTCGTATTTTGCCAAGCGTCTAAGGTTCCTTTCGCGTCTACGGATGAGATGCCATAACGAGGCGGTGCCAACTAATAAGAGAAGTTATAATTGAACGGACAAACCTGCTCGTGTCGTCTCCTCGTTAATATTCGTTCCTTGATCCGGCTTAAGACTCTGACTGCTTAAATAAATATATGTACCTATATATATATATTTTATGTATGTACTGTTGGTACTGCTACTTAGAACCCATTTAATGCTTCTGTTTTCTCAGTACCGAATAACGTACCGAGAACAGGCGCCGTGGCTGCTACGGTATGCGTTTGATTCATCAGGTACCCAGACTAAGTAGGATCAAGTCCAGGTGGAGATCCTGTTGAGAACCTTGTCGACACGAAACAGTTTTCCAATTATCAATTCCGTCATACTCGGTATGGGTCACTTTTGCTTCTTGGCTAAGAACTGATCGATGCGACCCAAGAAGTTACCAGTCGGCGAAGAGAGGTCCAAGTGTGTCGGCGAACCGGAAGTTTCAAAGGACCAGGAAGTTCGCTCGTTTCTCACGATGAAAATCCTCGAATGGTTTTCGCAGCTTTTTTCTTCGTTTCGAGGTATACATATTTGCGGATTTTTTTTTTTGGTCATCCAACCTAACCTGGTATAGACGCATTTGTGGATTGGGGATAGTGGAAGGGAGACTTGCCTGAAGCTTCTCTAAAAATTCGATTATGCTGCGAATTTCTTGTCGTCTGACATCTTGGATCGGTTTTTAATTTCTTTCTGTTACGATATTTGAAATTCCAATTTTTGGCGGGAAACACGTGCCCCCCCCCCCTTTCAACGAGGGTAATCGGGACTTGGATCGAAATAATTTTCATCTTTCCGCTAATGTTGGGGATATTAAGATTCTGCCTTGAGAAACGTCCGTACGAGGCTTTAGAATAATTATTTTAAATAAAAAGCCTTGTTCTTTCATCGCGATAATTAAGATACAGACGAGCGTTCCACTTTCGTTCTATTAATAAAGGAGAATATTTATCGGTCCGGGTGTGGCCCTCACGAGATGAAATCCATGTGAGCATTAATTAATTAAATTCTATTGCACGCCTAATCGATAGGTACCACAAATCTTGCTAATACCTATATGCTCCAGATTTTCATACGCTAATCGACCGGTTAACAATGCGAACGGATCGTATGGTAAAATTTACGAAATAAGTAACACCGAATACAGTATAGGCATGACTGATGGACCGTATAAACGTCAGTATGAAACTACAATTTTTCATTGTCCTTTATCGCAGTGGTACTTCAATGTCTAAATGTAACTTACATACGTGAATTTAGAAACCACGTAATTTGTATCTGCGGATGATAATTGTCATTTTACTCGATTTAATTTTTTTTTTAATACTAACATCAACCCGGGGTATCCCTCAATTTTTAATTTACCCGTTTTCACTTGTAATCTTGAACTTGTATACGAGCTATTAAATTTTCATATACTTGGACGACGAGTTCACTTGGTCTTGTAGTTCTGCAACTACCTGGAGAAACTTTGTTACTGTATGGAAGTTTTATAAGACCTGACATCGGTAAAAATTTACGTACCATATTGTACTTCATGATTGTTAACGTTGTAGTCGGGGTCTGTAAATGGAACGTAGCGTGGGAAGGTCTTCCTACGGGTGCCATTTTGGATCCCCGTGAGTACATGGACGGGGTATACGCGTTGTAGAAGTTGTTACTTTGTTGGAGAATCAGTATATGAGCAATGCATGGTCCCTATTTTGGGTCCAAATTCTGTTAGGTCAGTGAAATGACCTTCCCTGGTACGGAGGTTTCGCGTTACATTTATGGGCCTTGGTCGTAGTCATCTGGACTGTTTGGACAAAATTGCTTTCTCGGCTACCGATACTTTTAATTTAAAAGACGGCTGGACTTTATTGTTGTGACTGCGTTTCATGAAAATGTACCGTGTTCCATGGTGTTGGATGTATCGAAGTTTCTATTGTACAGGGTTACGGCGCCATGTGCTCGTGAACGATTACTTCTCAGTGCAGACAATAGACCCTTTGTAGGAATTGTTTAAAAGAGATATTTAGATTTGAATTGTTGAGAAACGGGAATTATGTTAATAGAGTAAGTTTTACTATAATGCGATTCCAACTGGCACGCAGGTGCAATATGAAATAACCAGAGGCTCTGAACTGAACTGTTCGCTGTAATTGAATTTTCCCATTCTATGGATTCTAGGAAATGATTCAAGTTGTTGTTCGGCTTTGTTTAAAAAAAATGGTATTATCACTTATGTGACATTTAAATGTACTATATTTATATTCATTATCAATGTGCCTCTAACAAAATTGTTTCTTTTTTTTTTTTTTAGGTAAGTCTGTGTCTTATGCTGAGTATCGACAACGCGTAAGTTATATATATTTTTTATTTGATATTGACTCTGTGGCAATGAAATAGTTCATCTTGAACGAAATTACCTAAGACTGGTATAACTGTGCACCATATTCATGATACGTTGGGTAACACGAGATTATCATTTGCGATGGTTTACTACCTTACCGACAACAGGCAAGGCGGTTACCGAAAAAGCTCTTATCGGTATATCTACAAAAATGTATATTATCGACGGAGGTAAAGCTTCCACTCAAGGCAATCAATGATAACGTTCTCTCATAATATTCATCTGATACAGTAACCTGAAGGTACTGTAGATTTCTGTAACGGAACAGACGAAAGTGCCCTCTGTGAATTGAATTTGAAGCTATGTTTATCTGTGGTATGGAAATATCATTTCCTACCATGCCGACAATTTCCAATTCACACAGTGCTTCGTTCCTATCGTCCAAATGGTTCACAAGGTACCTTTCGTATATTGATACTAAAATCTGGAGATTCATGTAAAGCGATTTAACAGTCGGTACAGAAATGAATAGGGAGATGCTCAACGATACGGCTTTAGTCGATACCAAAATCATGGCGCTAAATCGCAGCGGCGAGTCCGGAAGTAGGATTTTGTATTCACCGCCTCCGTCAATAATGCGTATCTTATACGTCGGCATAAAGCTGAACACAGACGCGGCTTCCATCCGGAAGCCATGAGTGTCGATGATAATATTGGCCGCGTAAGCCTAAAATATCAAAAGCGTACCTTGTCGTAGCTGAACTGAACGCGATCACAAAGGTGTCGCTTGGTGGACAGAAGTTCTCCGCCACCCACCGCTGGTTCCCAAAGCAACACTTAGAACGAGGTCGGAAACTATGGAACTCTTGAAGAACTATTGAAAAAGCCTATTAATGACACGCTTTCCAAAGACTGAGGTGACAACTTCACACCTGTCGCACCTCAATTTTTGAAATATACCTATGAAGTTACGCCGGCATCGCACTTTTTTAAAAATGTTTTTAAAAAATTTCATCAATAGGCTTCTTCAATAGCTCTCAAGGAGTTCTATAGTTCCTGATAGGTTTTAACAATAGTTCTGCTACGTAACATCATTAAAATACGAATTTTCCAAAAATCGACATGCTACACGGGTGTCAGCTCCAGCACTGCACTTTTTTAAAGTCTCTTAAAAATCTTTCAGTAATAGGCTTTTACAATAGTTCTCGACAAGTTTTATAGTTCCTGATAGTTTTTAACAATAGTTTCGCTAGGTAACATCGGTAGAATATCTATTAAATATACTGGTGGCATCATACGCTTCAGGCCAGGCAGGCATGAGGTGCTGGCTTCTGTCATATTGAACTTACCGATCTTGCTCTGCGCGCTCGAACTTAGGATTGCAAAGAAAAAAAATATTTAGGTTATGTCTGCTAATCCGCCTCGTTCAAAGTTTCGCTTTTTGAACCAGCGTTAAGTAGCGGAGAACCTCTGCCGGCCAAGCTACACGTTGGTGATCACGTTCAGGTCGGCTACGACGGGATACGCATTATCGACGGAGGCGATGATCACAAAATTCTACTTCCTGGACTCGCCGCTACGATTTAGCGCCATGCCATTGGTATCGCCTAAAACCGTACCGTTGCGCGTCTCCCTACTCATCCCTGGTCGGTATGTACAGGTGAACGAGTTTTAATAATTCCTGTTTCATGCCTGTCGAAGGTGAATCGAGAGACTCGGTCGAGATTTCGCAACAAGTACAGGCAACCTGGCGATTTTATAGAGCACTAAGCAGTTTGCTCGTAAATCTTCAGAAAAATCCATGATATTTGATCAGGTATCCGGGAACCAGTGGACGAAGCTTAAAGGCAAAGCCGTGACCTGATTTGTACCAAGCACGGGTACCGTGTGACGTGAAGGGAGCTTTGCTGACGTAATCCCAGCCCCACTCAAACTCAGCATCAGCCAAT
>JARPRH010014608.1:0-11876 GCA_031763665.1 Calameuta haemorrhoidalis
TCTCGAACGTGAAACTCACCGACAACAGCAAAGTACCACAACACTAACCGGAAGAATGCCCACGCGCCGGAAAGAAAAGGCTGTACAGTCTGTTGAGTGCGCAGTGGGTACTGCGCACCGGGAAATTTGAATTATTGTAGGTAACCTTTAGACTAAAGAAGAAGAAATATTGTATTATCAAAAGATAATGATAAAAACGCTATAAAGTTATTGTTACATGATTATTAAGATTAAAACATAATAATATACAACTGTAACGGAGATATCGTTGTTACGAATTTATCCATTATATCAGAACGCTGTTTCGAATAAGAATGACTCGATACTTAATGAATTTTAGGTTAAATTTATGTGAAAGCTTTGTCTGTCTCTAAAGTTTATTTAAAATCTTTCGAAATTTCTTTAAACTATTGCTAACCAGTTACAGATGTCGCCACTTGGCACTCTTACGATTGGCTGGCCTTGATACGAGAAATCCAATTGAAACGTTGCTAAGTTCAAGTTCTAGCTGGAACTGTGTTCTTCGTTGTCAGCCATTTGCACCCAGCGTGCTCGTAGGCAGTTCGCCATTTCCGCGTAGCTGCAGTTTCGGACGCTTCCAAATTGACCAAATTATGGAATTAGTTAATATAAAATCGAAAATGTGCATCAAGAGCAGGGTGAGTACCGATATCAGTATAGCGAAGTGATTGGAATATAAATCAACCGTGACAAACCTATTGTGAAACGAATGTAGAAAAAAAATGTTCGTACTTCTTTGTTTTTATGCAGTAGATATCGGACATATAATTTCGAAATACCTCGAGCATGCCACTCGTTATGTCTGTAGAATTTTAAAGTTCTACTGTTATCGCTACTGCTTATTTCCATTACAAATACTTTCCATATCATCGAGAACGATGTATCCACTTTCTGCCAAGTGTAACGACCTGATAACACGATATTTATTATATTTTGGCTGTTAAGATACTAACAGAAAATACCTTATCGAAAGCTTCTAAAACACTTAATTAAATAATTCTCGGAGCAGGCATGTCTTTTAATTTATTATCGATAATTTCTTATCTGGACTAACAGCCATTTTCCCACTAAACAAATTAAGATTTGATTACCTCGATATTTCGTCTCCCGGTTATTCATTCGTGAATACCGTAACTTATGAAGCTTTTTTACTTTCACTTTTATCAGTTATCGACATTTTTACGCAATTTTCGGTAATACCTGAACAGGTAAAGTTTCAATACTCCGTACAAAGAAAGTCCACGATGCCCACCTGTCATATATACATACACATATACACGTAGCAATGTAAACTTGGCTAATCGTATTACAAAATGGAGAATCCGATCGACTCGCGGATTTATTAAATCAAATGCTCAGGTTCAATTAACAATTAAACACAAACGAATTCTTTGGCACAGTCTTAAAATCTATAATAATTATACTCGTCATGCGCGACATTTCTTCCTCGATGTTCCATTATAATCTGCATATATTTTCTCCTTGGTCTGCCGTTCCAACCATTACGAAACAATGAGGATCACGTGAGCAAAGTGATGTATTCGCAGTTTTGCACAGGTTCTGCAAAGATCTTCAGTTTGTTGTATCTTTCGAGACGCGTAGAGCTGCATCAGTTCGTACGTCAAATTAAGATATTGGATTTTTAATTACGGTATGTATTAACAATCCAGTTGCCCTGACCTACGTCAATAAATACAGACTCCTTACTTTTAGAAAAGGTACGACTACTAAAACTAATCCGGTTAATCTGAAATTTTTATATCGTCTTAATACTCAAACGACAGCGTATGAAAATATTCGAATCTAAATTTGTCGCTGCTCTTCGACTTGGCAATGATTTTCCGTGCAGCTTCTTGATCGGTGTCACAATGCTCGCCATTTACGTGATTTGCTTTGAAAAAAATGTATAAAAAAATTCTTTCTTATCGTTCTGACGACCAAAGGTGATTCTGATAAGTTTGAATTATTTTACTGACTTTTTGTCAACAGAATGCACTAACGATTCTTCAAAGTATTATTGATAAAACCAACAAAAAAAAATGTGAACTTTTGAGACTGTCAAGTATATTTTCCGCAATACGAAACGATTAAAGAGGAATGAAGATATTTTTATTGACTTTTAAAAACGTAAACGGGAATATCGTTTGTTTATAATTCTTAAATACTTCACGAATTACGTCGGGTACAGAAATTTTCATTGTCGCGGATAAAAATCCTATAGTTGCCGTGCATTTTCTCATATTTTCGAATCGTCACATATGTAATTTATATTTTATATACATAATGTGAGCCAGCACTGTTAATATTTCACATATCCTAGTACTTGCTCCTGAAACTATTATAATGGTCGGAAACTGTTATATGCACCATACGTGTTACTAGATAAAGTATGAAAAATAATATTATTCCAGATCTAAAATACAGATGTTTTTAAATAGCGGAAATCAGTGTAATCAAAGAACAGCGTTTCGTTTAAGTAAGAGTGTTTATAGAATCGGGTAAAGTTATCAGAGTGACACATCACCTGTAGCAAATAATCGTCCCTATCGGTTGCAGTATGTTAAACAAAGCACTTCTGGTTCAAGTGGCGTATGATTTAGTGGCAGGATATTAAATAGGTCACAGTTGATAAGGACCGAATAAGAGGCTTGTATTCTGTAGGCGTGTTTTGTATTATAATCTTATTTATTTTTCTCTCCGTGTTACATTGAGAATTACTAGATCAACATATTTTTCACTTACGATTAGGTGCAAAATATTGATTCAGAGATGTTTACAGTTGAATGGAATAAAGAAGTCAAAGACGTAATAATAAGGCAGCGGCCAATGAAAAGTCCGCATTACGTGGGTGTGTTCCATCCATTTATCTGTCTTCTTACGTTATTAGCTGATAATTTTGGTTATAGTTACGTTTTACGTCATATCAACGTACGTTACGTCGACTGGCAGTTGTAACTTGAAGCGTCTTTAACGTGCTTCCCTTCAAGGTTAAACCGAGTATCAGCATATAATGTATTTCATAGTTTTATCAGGCAATGACAATTGCTAGACAAATGGGGCTCAATGATCAATTGTTAATTAATGTTTGTGCACAATTTGATTTTGAGATAAAACGCTGAATGTCATGATTTAAGCTAAATTAGAATGAATGATAGTTCAGTTTATCATTATGATTGGAAACTTATATTGCTCTCCGTAGGTTGTCGACTGACCAATAAGCTCAATTCTTGAATTTTTACTTGATCGAAACCTATTTTATTTGTGCTACTGTCATTATTCTTATGCAACAGTTATTATAATTTATATAATTATTTTTGATTGCAGATCATTAGAATGGTGGTGAGGTCAAACTCCTAGGTAGCATTGTTACCGAGCTTCCTGGAGACAGAGTTTGGATTGATTAGCAGTTGCGTACATCAGTTCTACATTTGACATTCATCGTTACTGACATCCTACTATTCTCACTCTTCTTCGGAACACTCTTGCACATCGAGAAGCAACTTTCATACTTGGACCCTAAATTAAAGATTACCTGTGGAACACATTTATCGAGTGCATCAAAAACAGCTACAAACATGGGATCATCGGGGCCCCAGGACAGATCCCTAAGCAGTGGGATTTCACTTCCTCAATGGATGAAGGGAAAAATGGATTCAAGGTACTGCTAAAATTATATTTAACTGTAACTTGCCGGAGTCTTTTTTGGTTCCCATAAGAGGTCCTCGACATTTTACTAACTCAAACGTATACGTGCTTACAACAATGTTTTTTCAGTCTGTTAACTTATTTGTAAATTGGCGACTTCATTCGTCGCCTTTATCACATTGTCCATTTTTTTCAGTCTCTGTCACATTGTCTATACCAGCTGTGCCATTCGCGCACTTTCACTCAAATGTTTTCCTAGGTTCACGTGTGTCTGACTCCACTTCTGCAAATGAATACATAATTAACGTAGTACAGTTCAAGTAGCTGTAAACAGTTGACCATGCGTCATTCTCTTTTGAAAACCTATGCGGTCACCGACCAATGAATCGTATTGCAACTAGTACACTACTTTTCCTCTAAATAAATGTTGGAATCATTAAAAAAAATGTAGATATAACGTATTCCACGTTGGCTGACATTGAGTGACAACGAATCTATGAAGAAATGACGTATTCTTTAATTAAAAAAGAAATGAGAGATTAACGACATTGAATTGCATCTAAAAACAATATGTGATCATTAAGAAGGCACAGAGGCCAAATGTCAATTTATTGTCACTGAAAGGTTAAAGCATCCTTACTGTCTGTCCACTTCCATGGTGAACATCAGAACGTTGCGTCAGTGATCATAGCAGCAATCATTTATTTGATGATTAGTCATCGTTTGAGCTACAGTTTCTGCTGGACTAACATGCTCTACTATTGTACAGAACACGCTCTATTATTTTCCATGGACGACCAATGATATAGCTGACCCAATTCAATACTGCGTGGTGAACGTTGAGAAAATGTCCATTGGAAAGTTTTTTCATTATCTAATAGCACCTTGGCCGTTGACGAAATATCATTGAGGATTTGATCATCGAGTTTTAAGGTATCAAAATCATCAGTCTGAGCAGCTGTTTGGCCTCAGGTCATTCGTCGTCGATTCGGTTTATCTGAATAGCTTTTCACGAGTCTCTGACCTACGGTTGTTGTGTTTTAACATTGATACGACATTTCTTGCTGAACGATGACATTTTTTTTTTTTTCTTTGTTAATATTAATCATTACGCACCGCGCGTTTCTTATAACCTAAAATTATCAGACTGACGCTTTTACACGACAGTTTAGTGGAATTTTTTATCTTTTTAACATATTTTGTTGTGCAGTCTGACTTCTGTCACGTTGACGGTAGACAAGTTATTGCGTCGATGCTGCTGAGCTAAACTAATATAAATTGTTAGTGTTTTTACAGTTTACGTTGCACAGATGTTGGCGAATCTATTATTAAAAGCAGCGTCCTAAAGCTCTGACGATGGAAAGTTCCTACGAATTGTCGTTTGCTTCCACTGCCTGATATTGGTAGCCACTGGAAAAATGCCTCTTTACTTCTTCGCTTACTGTTTCCCTTGGTTCACCTGAATTTCAATTACAAAAGCATTACTGCTAAATGAAAGTTCATACTCTTTCGTTGCCAATGCTGATGCCAAGAGCGAACAGTGAAAATATGACAACATGAATTTGATGTCACCTGTACCTCATAGAGATATGCAACTGTACAAGAAATTGGGTTGTGTCAAAGTTCAATATTGTAGTATGAACTAGTCTTTAAGTTCTATGATTATTGAACTATCTGTTAAAAGGGTATGTAAATGTCATAGCTAATTGAATCATGTTAAAAGAATTTATCATAGTCTTCATTGTAGGTACACAGTTCAAACAGGTCGCAGCTAAGGGACTGAAGAGATTTGAGAGTTCAGTAAAAAAAAAATATTTCACATCACTGCCAGCTAGTTTTTTTTATGACGGATGTGTACCTGTCAAAAAATCTGAACGTGACGAAGTAACGCGCGCACGGGTTGGAAAATTGGCGTGCAGCGGCATCACGGGACTGGTTATTTTTAGAATGTATTTCGGAACGCAATAGTACTGGCCGCAAGAACTATGACGAGGTTATGTCAATTGGTTCTCTGACTCTCTCGCTCCTCCACCTTTCTCTGTCCGGACTTCTACGTCACGAAGCGAAGAGTCTCGTTAAGAGGAATTTCCTCTGCTTCGACCTCCCTTCTCTTATCTTGGGCCCATTCAATTCAGCGACAGAGTGAAAAATCTTCCAATCAATTTTCTCCTGATCAGCAATGCCAGCGCCGTCATTTGACACTGTACAAAATCAAATTGGACAATGTAAATTGTCCGTGACAGCTTGATCTTTTATTTTTGTTCCATCGCGAGTCTTCGCTAATTTTATTGTCTATTTGTACTTCTATTTTTATCCTCTGTCTTTGCACTCGCTCCGCGTGCGTCAATTTGCGAAAAATAATATTTAGCCTTAAGACGTAATAATGCTTAAGTGGGGAAGCTGATAATTTGCTGGGAAATATTTTTTTGTCTTTCTCGCTACAATCCGTCCTCTCGATTAAGTTTCTACGGACGCGCGAATGAGATTTCAATTTTGTACAGCGTCAAGCTGATCAAAACGGTGCGACCTGACTTTTGGATACAAGGTCCTTTTTCGCACGGTTTATCGAGGTGAAATATTCAGCCTTCCGAATATCAAATTGAACAGAGAGAATATTCTTGTGTTTAACATTGAAAAATATCACGTTGAGCGACTCGGGCTGTTTTCTAAGTTTTTGTAATTACACAATTTTTTTAATTGTCCACGGACTCGACGTGCGTTCGTTCCTACAGCTTATTGCGTAAATAATAAATTTCATTTGATTCACAGTAATATCCGTAGTCAGACCGGTATAGGATTTGCTGGAAAAAAAAAAGTGAAATCATGCAAATTGTTTTTACTTCGATAAACAAATAACTCATTCCACTTAAATCGACACGTTAGTCATTCCAACTTTACCACCTGTGGTTTAGCTACGGTTTATTAAGCGTTTTGTGCTATTTCTTTTTGTACTAATTATTTTTCTTTCGCTGAAACCAACTCCGGCTCCGGTCTAAATTTGAATGGAATCCTTTTTTCAGGACGGTTGCCAACGTATTGGGGACAAGCGTCTCTTCGATCGCGCCAGCTGCAGTAACTACGCGAAACCTGCTTCGCCAACACCGTATTGTCGCTCTCGTTCCTGTTCGATATCGCCATTTGTTCCCGCTGCAAGTTTCAAGTATCCTGGATATTCGATTTCGTCCGGGAAAGACAAGCTTAGTAAATTCCTTAACGGACGGTGAATCGTTTTGTTGTTGTTTTACACAAAATCAATATACCTGATAGCGAATCGATATTTTCACGGTGTTCGATGTGTCTACCGTCAGTCTTCACGTGTCTGTACCTAAAGAGTACAGTGGATCCATCTACAATTTTCTTTTTGTACCTCGCAAAGTCATGGTGAACTTCACTGCGCGCTGAATTGGATATTACTATGGTGTTAATCGTGTAAGGTGTGTGCTTAGTTTATGGTCTTTTTCATGGAACATGAAGCATGGACATTTGTTTAAGTTCAGAAAAAAAAAATGAATGTGGTTTTTTTGACATTTGCAGGTCACCTTGATCTTTTGTAATAGCAAATATCGATTCTGCTGATCGAAAAATGTAAAGGATTTGATGTTAGTTTTTGAGACTTTTTATAATTATTGACACGCCTGTACAGATTACTTATTAGCGCTTCCGATTAATGTTAACAATGGGGGCTCATTTTTCGTTGCAAAAATATGGAGCCTCCTAGTTAACTTTAATATGTCAGACGAAGTCATGCCGAATTTTAAATTTCGTTACTGTAACAAACAATTACGTTGACTCGGACAGTTATCATCAGACGGTTGTCACCGAGTGATAAACTGTCCAAGGCGTGTCTCATAATACATATGTACGAACATCCTAATGCGTGTCTCTTAATCCGATCGTCATAAAATTTGGAGGCTCGCGTCATGTTTGTCCAATATTTGAAGCACCGTTCGAATGGTTTGCACGAAGCAAATAAACTGGTAACAGCTGATCCCCAGAAGAAAAAGAGAGAGAGAGATAAGGAGATACATTTTTGCCCCTTTCTCATCCAGCCCCACTTCGTCTACCCTTCGTCGCCCTGGTCTACAGTTGAATATTTTCCATTATGAAATTTGTGTACACGGCTTACTGTCGTCCACATGTACACAATAAACAAGACCAGTAGTAATCTTACATGTGAAAATCTTCCATAGGATTTAACATTAAAACGGAGACGTCTTGCAACTGTCTGCCAGTCTGATTGAAAAACTGACTCACCTTTGCACACTAATTTGGTGCAATTTCAATGATTTTCAAGGGCAGCAATTTTATTCCAATCCTGATGACTCTCTTAATTCCTTTATTTCAGATTTCATGCAAATATTTCTAACTTGATCCAATTTGAATAATTTTTAAGGGCAGCAATTTTATTTCAATCCCGATGACTCTTGATTCTTTTATTTCAGATTTGATTTGGACGAAAGCACCTTCAGTCCGCCATCCCACGACGACAACTTCTTCTACATTCGTTACTCAAAGCAGTCAGCCAGTCAGCAGCAGCAGGAGCAACAACAGCAGCAACAAGAACAAGAGGGCTTTCGCTCTATCGGTCAGGTCCTCGTGGAGACTCAGCAGAAAAACGTGACGGCTTCGAGTAATCAAGTAAAATCCGAGCAGCAGACTGTACCTACCTTTAAGGACATCAAGGAAATCGACTTTAGCAAACATCCTTTGCCTTGTCAGCCATTTGTCCCTGCGGCAATAGCCAAAGGTAAATAATGGGTGAAATGTCCAGAAGAAATCGTCCTGACTCTGATTTTACTTGTCATTGCGTCAGCAAAGTATTTTACTTTTATCGCCAAACGATACAAGTCACGAGGAACGTACCAGGCAATCTTTAAAAGAAATTTCGATCACGAATCGTTTACATGATCATGAAAGATTTTTTGTCAGTCACGTGGCTGATCTATCTGTCACTTCTCTTGATTAACGTATGTTTACGTTAGCGAATCTTACCCAGTAGTTTCGCTAAAATTTGTTTGTCCTTTTAATTCCTCACTTGGATCAGAAACAGCTGTATCATTAAATAGAAAATTAGCTTGACGAGCAGCACATTTAATTACTGAACGCTGAACAATCCTTAGTCTAAACAAACTCGTAATAAATAATGCTGTATCGATGATAATTTAGAGATAATTGAAAGCACGCAACATTTTATTGACAAAAGAGAAATTATATTAACTTTTGATTCTCGCTGAAGACTCAATGTCACGTGTCCGTCGTTACGTTGAAATTGTGCGTTTCAAATTTCATTTTCTTTATCGTCCATGCGTATATTATATATGTTTATGTAATTTTGAAAAATCATTTCCGGATCAGCTGCTGTCGATAACCTTAATATTGCTTTTAATTAATGTTCGTTCCCGTCTATTTTTTCTAGACATGTATTTTTCTTTCGCTTTATTATTGCAGTCTTTTTTTAATGCAGTTTTTTTATTTCCTATTTGCTCGTCCACTAGGATCTGATTTCTAGTTTATTGTACCTTTGTGCAATTGTTATTCTTATACTTCCTGCTGAGTGTAAATGATCGTTGCGAATATTCACAGCTGAATATGAGCGTTCAAATTATCCTGTGACACGGCAGCAGTTGTTGTGGGAATCAGTTATCACTCGATTGACGTCTAGCTGATTAGAGCGAAGTGTGATAAATTAGGACCACCGGGGTGCTAAATGACCACCTGTGGTTTGTTAAATTTTTTTTAAAAATAACCAGGCTCCAAAAATATTCTTTTATATAAAAATTTTTACGCATCTTATTCTATCGGTGAAAACGTTTGACGTTTAAGTTATTTGGAGCGTTAAAATTTATCTCTGACAATTGTAAATAGCGTTGCTTTGTTTTTTGGTAAAAATTTATTGTATCTCAATTCGCGTGGATACTTGTAAATAAGAAGCATCGAATTAACGAGATGCATGGAAAGAATTTTGTAACTGTATATATATATTTTGGATTTCACGCTATACATTTAAATTTCGTAATGCTAATATCATGAAAATATTTATTAACGCGAACTTGCCATTTCTCCCACTTCGTATCTTCAACTTCGGACTTCAAACGATTTCTAAATCTACTCTGCTGATCTGCCATTGGTCGCTCCTCGCGACCAATAAGAATCGACCTTTCTTATCGTGTCACGCGACTGATATAAATTTCGAGGAAGTCAAACGCTTCTTGCAGATTCAAACGAGACTTCAGAACAAGTCGGGGCTTCAGGCGAGAAGCCTGCGCGTATTCGCGTCTTAAATTGTCTTAACGAGCGCGTTTGTTTTGAATTTTCAAAAATTTACAAATTCACGTCGTTCCATCTAAAAGACTGATTACAGACTGATCGTAACAGTCGCCGTGAATAACCGAAGCATGTCAAAACGGAGTCGTTAATGAAATGTGTTCTTAAACACTATTAAAAATACCAAAAAAGTCTGAAAATACTATTAGTCGTCATCTCTGTGATTTTTATTTATAAGTATTTATTTATTTAATTTAACCGTTATAAGAACTTGCTTATATCGATCGTTTAAGCGACACAGAGAGATTTTTTTGTGAACCGTCAATTTTGAAAAAGAAAATTTTGGGTTTTCTATAATGATATCGACGTTTGTAAAAATTTGTGGTCACGGTTGCGATTCCGTGATTTGGGTCGTTTCGGAAACGATCATGGTCACCATTTTGTTTGCCGACCTTGGTACGTTCCTCGTTTTAAATATATTTCTGATTGTAAGAGACTGTACTATATTCCCAAAGTTTTGATAACATTTAATCATACCCATAATCAATTTGACTTGCATAATATCATGCTCGACTTTATCTAAAATTCCCTTAACATAATTATCATGAACATGATGCAATTGGCTTAGTGGGTTTCCAATAGAGTTACTTCCTTTATTTACTCACAAGTCTGCACACGCACGGTTCATCAGATATGATATCTAAAGTAACATTTAGTATTTCATGCGATGATACTTTTATAAAGCAATCAGCTTCTCTTACGCAAGTAACTGCGTACTGTGTATCCTACGTGTTAATTAATTGAAAATCTTATTCTGATTGCAGCAAGGGAGACTAAGCCGGCACAGAAAAACTTTGCTGGAAAGAATATCGTCAAGTCTCAGGGTACGGATGATGGTTTTCACAGTGAGCCAGCACTGTGTGGCAAATCCATCGTCCAGGTAGCCAATCAAATGATGTCCAGCAAGATCAATAAGACGTTGTCGGATTCTCGACTCCAGGAGTCCGATGAGGTGCTGAAGAAAGGTAGCCAGTCCTTACCAGTGACACCACTGGCATCGCCGCAGAGTACACCAGACAGTTCGCCAAGGTCACGTCGCAAGGGATACACCAACAGATACTTCACTGGCGCCTTCATCCCCGATAGGGAGAAGTACCACGGCGGCTGGATCCTCGCCAGTCTTCTGGGTCAGTCCCGGGAGATCGTCTCGTCGAAAATTGAAGAGGAGGATGAGCAAGCAGTAGAGGCTGTTTCGCCCAAGAGCCTCAATCGCAAGAAGTCCATCTCCACGCAGAACCTTTCGTACTTGGGGAGCGACGACAAGGCTATCAAGAACGCCGTCTACACGAACGTTTTACAGGCGAAGCCTTCTGAGCTCAGGGAGATGAACTTCTGGTCGCCGACTTCGATGTGAAGAGGATGCTTTCTTTTGAAGCCGTCTTCGCGTGGCGGTGTGACAAGATATTTAGGTCATGGTCAGCAGAGTCAGGATAAAAGAGATTTTTGGATGATCGCTTTGGTGGACTATCGTTGAGCATGGTTGGTCTTTTGAATTCTTTTGTCGAGAACACTGTATGCTTTTGATTATATTTTCTTTAGACTCCTTGGACACTGGATTATAACTACTATCACAGATATTTTGTCGGATGTCCAATCTAAATGGTTATCTTGAATGTTGAACATTTTTTTTTTATTTATTTCTCCTGACAGCCTTCGGTGTCTGTCGACACTTTTATTTCTTGTTATCATTCTCTGGAAATACTAAATTTCCATGGACACAACCATGTGGATAAGTTTCGAAGAGTGTGCTGATAGATGTTGAGAAAAATTGTGGGACCATAAAAAAGATGTTCGAACAAGTGACTAATCGGTTACAATGCAATATAATTGACAACTCATTTTGTACTTTCGCAGCTGAGAATATATGTGTGACAGCTTTCGAGGGT
>JARPRH010014742.1:0-11841 GCA_031763665.1 Calameuta haemorrhoidalis
AATAATTACTATTACTGTCGCGGTAATAACGACGCGGAATTATGTGCTAGAATCCATATTCAAAGTCAAGGTACTTACAATTAGTACAATCCTCTTTGGTACGATATGGGTATACCTAGAATTTAATGCGGTGTCAAAATCCCATTTTTCGTTGTCATTGTTAGATCTAATACTTTTTATTATTTTTTCAGTTTAACGTGAAAAAAATAACAATTACTCATTTCTGATTTTTTTCTCCAAAATGTACCTCGCGGAATCAATGAAGTGTAATCAGTGCTTTGTCAATCCGTCTATCGTAACGTTATTGGAAGCTAACTCGCTCTATTCAAATTGCTACCGATCAAAAAATTTGTCACTCTCTTTTTTTTTAGTTTTCAACTCATTTTGTTTCTAAATCAAATTTTGTCTCGGTGAACCCAATGCATATGTGTCGTATATGAACTTAACTGCAATACATACGACTTCGAGCGAGATGTTTGACACCTTTATAATAATAATAATAATAATAATAATAATAATAATGATAATAATAATAATAATAATAAATAACAATACTAATAATATTAAAAAATAGTTCAAATCGTAATGTTATTTATTAATAATGGCGACTGCTATTAGTTGAACTATTTCGTGCCTGTGGTTATATCACTATTGCCAGGTTACAGAACAATACTTATTGTGATTTAATTATCATCAATCTTAATTTTTTATGTTTTCAATATATTGTTAATACGTATAACGAGCACTGACGTAGAGGCAATCATATACAATTTTGATATAATTCTGAATCAGATATTTTTAGTGAAATGGAAGTTTAAGAAAGACAGAATTTTTCACTCTTTCAGCGCAAGAAACAATACCGAATTGAATTCTACGAAAGTAATTATACATTGGTAAAACATGGAGAATATAGTGAATTTTGTTATAAATAATCTCAAAATCGTCCTAGATTAGCTAATAGTGCCAACCCCAAAATTGATAATGCGAGTATATTTCTGGACTATGAAATTTTTCCAAAATTTTCAATACATATATGTATGTATTAGTTTCTGCCTGCGCTGCTTTGACATACAAAGGAAGCTTCTCACTGTCCCCTAATTAAAGCGTGCAACAATTTGGCAAATAACCAAAATAAAAAGCAAAGATTTCAATCGCGAAAGAACATATTAGATAACTCAATTGAAGCAATTGCAGCAAAGTACAATTTTGTTTCGTGAATATAATATACATCAGATGGACTACGAGAGTTTCTATTTTATTATCGGGATAAACAGCGCTATTCAAGAATCATTAACCAAAAATTTAACAAAAAAACTATTGGCACCCAATCAGATGACCGATATATAAGATCGAAAGAAGAGTAAAATCCTAAGAATTAAATTAACATTAAAACATAATATAAACCCATTATTCAAATTCAATTCTATTCTTCAACTTGAAATTGATTGTTAGCATTAACCATTCTTGTCTAAAAATTCGCATATACTACTCTCTATTCAAATTTATTCTTATCGTTATAACTTTTCACGACTTAAGGCTATTGTTTAGCTATTCTATCTTCACGAATCTGCACAAAGTAACGACAACAAAAACAAGCCTAAAATCATTATCTTTCTTTATTTTGTTGAAACGTTGAATTTCACATACGTATATGCATGATACATGATTTAATATATTTTGTAAAATCGCCACAATTTTGGTCAATCCAACTTTATCATCTGACAGGAAATTTGGTGCAGCTCCATTTAAGTTCATTAATACCGGAATTTGAAGGGAAATTAAAATGTATAAAAGCAGGTGCATTGCGGCCAGCTTGGCGATTGGGCACGTCAGAAGATACATGTTTAGTTTGAAGACGTTATTATCGAGCAAAAGAACTTACTCATTTTTGACTCCAGCTGACCCAAGTTTCTTGCAGTATAGAAAAAACGGCTTAACCTATATTTTCATAATTTAACTGAAAGTAAAGAAAAATAATGATTTAAAAGCTTTTCCCGTTTCTGACGTCATCGCTTCGTGACTATGTAATCACATAGATTATCTTATCAGCAACCTTAAATCGTACTCAAACGTGTAACAAGCTGGTGGCCAATCCACAAAAGTGAGGAGTAATAATGATGCTAAAAACATGATAAAATTGCACAATTTCATTATGCGGTATAATAAAACACGCATGCGCATCGCTATTCATGAAAGTAAAAACATGTTGAAATGTAGTTTTGAGAATTTTTTTAAATTTCCCATGGCATCACTCTCAATCAGGCGATTCTACTGTTTCAGAATATTTGCATTTAGAATGATTTTTAGGGATACCTGCGTGTCTCCCGACATGACTTTTTATATATACAAACCCAACACGCTCCTAAATTAGTCTGTATCCCGTGAGCAACCTCAAGTATATAAAGCGACGTTCACATATGAAGTATTATATAAATATATCAGACACGGATACTTATAACACAGAAATATAATAAATAAAAAAAGTAAATACGAGAACAAATTATATTATTTCTACTTAATTTAGTAAATGATCGTAAGTCGATCGAACTCGACTTGACTGGAATTCAATGACAAGTCAACACGTAATAATGACTTCATATGTGTACACTGGCTTGATACAAAAATAAATAAATTAATCGATAAATTATCACTCGACTGACTCGTAAGCCATAGTTGACGGTATGTTAATGATATACGTACCATTAACATTGATACCAGATTACGGTATAGTAATGCTTAGCAAATCTCTCGTATATATAGTATAACGATGTCATATATTTTGTGAGAATAGTATATGTACCTTTTCTCCGATGTTGTAACGCGTAGACGTAAGCATTATGAGAACCCCGAATTTCTGAATCGTATTCACGGAGCGTCACATGCGTCGATTTAACACAATAAGACATAAGAATTAAATGCGGAAAGAGAAAACTGATTATCAGTATCTGGAGGGTGGAATCCTTTCGTACAATAGTTGAGCGAGAAATTTGAATTATATTTCTTTTGTTCACTTATGACAATGAATCTTTTTCAAATGTTATTTTATACCTTATTATCGGCTCTTTTTAACTGTAATATTTTTTCTTTCTTTTCTTTTTCTTCTACGTTTTCCAACATGTACAACCTATACATCATCCTTTGAGTTAACCGATGTTCCATTTTTTCAAAACTAGTCTTCCCGTCGATGCATAACGTTTCGATGACAATTTTCGATGATTGCATAATGAAGCATAACCAGCGAAGTTCAGTAAATCGGCGCCAAATGTAGTCATGAAATTTCTATTAACCTTTTTAGGACTTGTAAACTTTTTAGAGGGATAGGTGTAGGACGAGCGTTTTATTTATATGCCGATTAAAGTATCAATTTAGTAAACAGAATAGCGTAGATAGGTTTCATATTTCGTATTTAACATCATTATAAAATTATGTAATAATTATCGTATGTATTAAAGCTGAAGGCGATGATGAAAATAAATGACTGTATCCATGGCTGGTTACTTCACTGCGATGTATTCAAATTTGTTCATGATTTCATGATTAGCAGACCTATCTATACATACTGCATAACTGCATTGCTGCATCTTTGAATTATAATGCATTTATAATAAATTTGCTGTTTCACCCATTTCCTTTTTATGTGCATCCCACTTTTCAAGTCTAATCCCAGATGAAGTGTTAAGGGTATAATATAATTTTATTTTTTATTTTATTATAAATAATGCTTCATATAATTCGCAATGATTATCTTATTTTATTATGAACCAATCAAAGTGAGAAAAAAGAAGAACTAATACTCAGCAATAGTAAACCTAAAATGCCATTATTCTTCATCACAATGGACTCGATACATGTTTTATAACAATTAATTATTCACTGTTAATTTCCTCTCACATAACCCATACTTTTGTTCATTTCCCATACCTAATTTTACTATTAAAGTTGTCGCAACGAAGGGCCCCGTGTTCGTCCTCAGCTTCTGCTCAGATATTTCCTCGTTTTTTTAATAGTATTTTCTCTAGTAGATTCTCCAGTCACGCTCCCTTTGTTTCGTATACATAAAAGGCGTAATCGCTATTCCAAGTATAACAAAAATAGAATATAAATTAAAATGCAATGGAAAGATAAAGACGTTATTAACGCTATATTTACATATACATATACCTGCTATATAGTTTCGTTAACGTTTCGCAGTCGAAAGGGATCATTCTTACTACAGTAACGAAATATATTGAGTATTGCGTGGTGAGAGGGGGAGCGATTACTGTGATACCGATTGGGAATTGGTGAAGATAACAATATACCGACTGTCGGTACCTTAAGTGAATATTACAGGGGCATTTAAACCCCAGGAACGGGAGAAGAAATAGATACATGCGCTCAAGTTCGGTAAAGATAATTCATCCATTCATTTTGATTTACGATTTTCATAATTGTAAATTCAAAACGGCTGCCTGCACTCTCCAGTGACTTTAATAAATATAAATTTCATTTTATGGAGCCCAGTCTTTATGAATCTAAGAGACTCACGAATGGTGAAATGAGATTAGGAAGAGACGTAATTCTGTGGATCTTTTTCGTACGCGCTCCAGTCTCCGTCCCTTGGCTTGGGCTATTGAATTAACACGTGATAGCAATATTGAAATGTATAATTTTTATTTAGTCTAATCACTCGCTCACACACAGTCTCTCTCTCACTCACACTCACAATTACTTACAGTTCGTACTAGTTCGTAGTGTATGGATATCTGACTTTCCTAACGCTATTTGTTTAATGTTATAGCTGTCCTGAATTGTCTCTACACTGTTCCATGAAGGGAGACCTACGAGCGTCGTAATTTGCTCGCGGGGCACGTGAGATTCGGTATAGGGTCCCGAATCCCCGGTTTCACTTCGCGAGTCTGACGGGCTACTCGGGCTACGTACCACGACAGGGTTTCGCTAACCTGCTGCGTTTGAATCCAACAACAAGAATGATGCAGCCCCTGCAACGGCCGGGCAGCCAGGCGCTCCACCCGGGCCCGCCCGGACGCTGCGAGGAGAATTTAAGATACTGATTTGACGTTTCGCGAAATGTCTCCGCAGTCGAAGTCCAGCACGCCTCCGGATATTGGATGATCTGTGCGCGTGAGAGAATTCGCCTACGAAGCGCGTCGCTGGTAATTCTTCGGCAAGGGAGAAGCAGAGCTCGGGTAGGATAGTCCGACGGCGAGGGCCAAGAGACTCGAGCCTTGCGACCGGGACGTTATACCCCTCCCCCCTTCCGAGAAGGTCGTGGATCCCGACGACACCCACGACGCGACGACGGTCCCAACGGAGCTCCTTGACCATCAGCACTGCGCAAATCTGAGCACCCCCTGCCTGCTCACCACCGCACGTTACTGTATCAACGGGTGTCGCCACTCGCGCACGCACTTTGACTTTCTCAGTGGCCGTCCTTTTCCTCCCGGGTGCCCTGGATCGTCAGGGCAGCACCAGGGGACCTTTGGGATGAGGGTCCTAGAGTAAAAGGTACGCAGACCTCTGCCGTATCGTGACGCTGCTCCCTCGGCGGGCGTTGCGGTTCTCTGAGCGGCTCCGTCGACCGTGGTAGCTAACGACGACCCTCATGCCTGCAGTTTCTTGACGTCGCTGCTAGCGTAGAAAGTTGCGGACCGCGGGCCTCCCCAGGCACCAAGGAGATCGAAGATTCCGAGTCTCTCCAATGTGAGCTGGATCGGTCTCTATAGAAGGTGAAGCAATCCCACCTGCTTGAGGGAGAGGCTACCGTCGGATGTTAGAAAATCCTTCACCCCCAAGTCGACGAGGGGCGCTTGTCTCTGCCAGATTCACTGGATAAAGAGTGTTTTGAATCCTTCCTTCTTGGTGTGTTGGCGTCAACACCTTGAATTTTTGAGCGCGCACGATTTGATTCTTGATGTGGATGAGCCGTAGTAATTCTGCAAGAGCTTAGCACGTCTGGTAATGTAGTCCGTCCTTTGGGAAGTCATCAATGAATTTTTGCATCTCTATGAAAACGATGATTTTTCAACCAGCGTGTTGGAGGCGGAAGGTGGACACATTTTCGAAGTATACTCCGGAAAATTCGCGCACGGTTATCACTTGGTACGAATTGCCGTTATCGACCTCGTCCAAGGCCAACCCGAAGGTCACTAGGACTCCCCACCAACGGAAGATCTTCATCGTGGCCCCGCGTCGCATAAACAATCCAGGCGTTCGGCAGTGGAGCAATTTAATCTACAGACGAATATAAAATTACATTCATTCACTCACATCCTCTCTTTACGTCCAGGGATATATGAACCTGCGTGGGTATGGGAATTTTTCCGTTATTTCCAGACAGAGTTAATTCACCACCGAACATAATCAATAATCATAATTCCGCACTAGATATACGCCATTTTTATCTTACCTACGTGTCAACGGAAACGCTTCCCATTCTCCGCTTGCAAGATAACATTACTGAATTGATGAGTTGGACAATAGTGAACGGCCCTATGTAGTTCACGTCAACTGTGCCTCGCTTAAGCTCTTTAAGGATGTAAACCTAATCCCCTACTCTGCTCGGTAATGGACATACGGTTTCATCGTATTGACTCTTGGATCGTACCCTTGCTTTATTCAAGTTGTCGCAGGCAAGTTCTCGAATTTCAGATAGGCTCTTGATCAGCTCGGAGGGTACTGAGCCGAAGCAATCTACCATCAACGACTTCGTACGGGGTAAAGTTTGTTGCCTCGTGAACGCACGTACTATATGCTAGTTCTGCGAAGAGTAATAGTCGATCTCAGTCACCGTAGACAGAGGCATAATGTTTAACATACTCCGTTAATACTATGTGGCTACGTTTCAAGGCCCCATTCGTCTAAGGCCAGTACCTGGATGTAGTGAGTTGTTTTATTATGAAAATTTTCGATATCTCGGCTGACAGTTTACTAGTGAATGCGGTCCCGCGGTCGATAATTTGCTTGCGAGGGTCGCCGAATTGGCTTATCACCCGGCGCGCAAGGGCTTCGGCGATTGGTGTAGCTTTCAAGTCGGGTATGGGTTCGGCCAAGCAATATTTCGATACATTGTCCTGCATCATTAATATGTCATTATTCTTATGCGGAGTGGTGGGTAGGGGTCCAACCATATTCAGAGATACTTTATCGAAGACGTCGGCAGGTGTGACTGTAATCAGTGTAGGCTCGCGGGCCTTAGCGCGGAGAACTTTCTTTTCCCATCAGCCTTTGCAACGTCGAATTAAATTTTAGACATCTTTACGTAGGTAGGGCCAATAAAATCAATCGCGTATTTTTCAGTACGTTTTTGTGGCGCTCTTGTGGCCTCCCACTAGGCTCTCGTGATATTCCAGGACTATTCCCGATCCCTGCTCTGGGGGCGGCACAATCGTCCTTCCGTAATAGAGAGTCACGGAGATGTCGGAGTTTCCGAGTACCTCGTGAATCGCCGATGCGAATCACTCTTTAGGAAGGACGTCGGCTAGATCACCGACTCACGAAATACGTCTTATCGGAGAGTGGGCCATAAAGAGTAGTGCTTTCAGGTTTTCCAGTTATTCTCGGACGGCTTCCGCTCGTGTTTTTTCATAGTATTTCTGCTTTACTATTGTACTAGTTTATAAGTTAAGAACTCACGCGTGCCTATAATCGTGGAGTTACTTGAGTCTTGGGGTCTCAACGATAGAGCATCGTTTTTACTCAGAGTTGTGCCAGGCACCGACCCGTCGGACGACGCAGGTGAGTCGAGGTCACCGATGTCCGACTGGAGTTTTAATCATGACCAGGTTTGCTCCACCACGGGTGGGGCCCGAGTCATCATAGCAGGTTTGGCGATATCGCGTGACGTAATATGCTCCGCTATCCGCTGTTGTAGTGACGGATTAGCTAATCCTACCTCGGGTATCTGCGTTAGCGTCTGTGTTAAGGGCAAGGGGGTAGAGCCTGCTGACGGCCGTAGCCCAGGCCTAGAGAACTGCGAAAAGCGGGACTCATTTTCTTTTGTGCTCCGAGGCTGAGGGAGCTCGACTGTAATGGAATTTTCCTTGTCAGCCCGTTGCCTTTGAATTTTGTTCGGTGGGCTCGGTTTCTTTGTTTCATTCGCTTCGTTCATCCGGGTGGGCGCGACACTCCCCCCATCAAGACTCAATCTATGAAGCACTTCGCTCTCGGTGATTTTCCCAACTTTTTCTCCCAAAGGACTGATGCGGCGTAAGAGTTCTTCGTCCCCTTTATCATCATCGTAAGAGTCCATGTCTTGGAGGATTTCTTGAGTCCCTGAGCCGAGCGAATCCCTTTCAGACAGGACTGTAGGGAGCTCTAGTTCATCTATTTCATCCGGGGAAGTTGTCCCCGAGATTCCCTGATATCGGTCTTCTAGTAGTCGCATGGACTCGTCGAATTTCTCAAATGAAGTGCGTAAGGGGTTGAGACGAGCTTCTACCTAGTCTCCTGTAGTGTAGAAATTAAACGAGTCTTCATCTGATTCCTCCGTAGCTGGTCTCATTGCCACAGCCACGTCCTCGGTTTCTCCTGCAGTTGGGCTGCACGGGGCGTGTGGTATGCAGGGGCTAGCAGACCCCTGATTCACAGAGTCCGTCGACTGAACCATCGGAATCTCTGGTTCTTTCGTGTTAGATCAAACAGGGACTCAGGTATTTTGGAGAAGTCATGAGCCTGCGTACCTTTAGTTCGTTTTCTTTCAAAGATCAGGCTAAAACCACAATATCGTCTAAATACACGAATAGTTCAGTCCCCTGGAGACCTCGCAGTACATTATCCATTAATCGTTGGAATTTCACGGCAGCATTTTTCAGGCCTTCCGGCATTCGCACGTATTCGTAATGGCCGTTTGGTATAGGTAAAGCGGTTTTGGCGCGATTCCTTCAGTCCATCGGGATCTGCTGAAAATCACTCGCAAGATTAAAAGTGGAAAACTACTGAGCCTCGCCTAGCTGGTTAAGTTTACGAAAGTCAATTACTATGCGCATCTGTGATCGACTCTGAGAGAGTTCGGCTTTTTCGACACTATCCATACCGGTGAGTTTTAAGATGACTGAGACGTTAAGATGACGTCATCATAGAGTTTCTTTTGAACTTGAGTCTCGACATCGTCGCGATGGCCCATGGAGAATCTATATTGTCGTGTGTTAATCGGAAGTTCATCCGTCGTGGGTATGCAGTGCACCATCCTGTCGATACAGGGTAATTTGTCCCCTGAAAGGTGAAATCGTTCCAGAAATTCCTCAACGGGGCGTTGAATGTGTCTTTGCATTATTTCATTATGATTGTTCAATAGATGAGCACTCATGATGTCGCCGACTTGATCTGACGAGCGCAACGCCTCTTCATTCGGAGATAAGCCGTCATCCGACGGGAAGTCTGTGTTTTCCGAGTAACGCTTGAATTCTTCGAGTTCTACTGGCGGGATCGTAACCTCTATATCCTGTTCCCGGATGCTTACGACTAGCGTGTGGCAGACGCCATCCCGTTGAGTGACGAACCTATTTCGCATGTACAGTCAGGGGTGATTTCAGAACATGGCAAGAAGCCTTCCGTCAGTTCGTTGTTTTTGATAGGGACAGGCAGTTGGGACCTAGGTGCCTTCAGTAGAAAGTTCTTACTCTCTGCTCTTTTCCCGGGAGGAAGAGAGGCCTATTGAACATAACCGGCATGGATTTCGAAAGCGCCTTTTGTTTAGGGGGAAGACTTGAGATGTACGAGGTCGGACGCAGTCAGCAAGGTGTTATGGTGAAATGACACCACGGCTCTTCCCTGTCTCAAATACCGTTTCCTCGGGATGCCGTTATTTCTAGTGGAGAAGTCGCGTACAATGTGAAATAACGATGAGACTCCGTCCAGGTAAATGACCACCCTGCCTACCGGGGCAGTCTTAGTGTGGGTGGAACCTATGAATTCCGTGTGATTTTCCGCGTTTAATAAGAGGTTTTCGCGAAAGGCCTTTAGTCTGATGAGATTTAGGTCGGAGCCAGTGTTGCAGAAGAAGTTATCCATGCCGTTGACAAGCTCGAGGCCTGACAACTTTATTGCCGGTAATTCGACTTCTTCCTCCTCCACATGCCGCAATAGGGCTACTCGGTAGTCGCCAGGAATTTTACGGAATTCTTCGCGAGCTGCTTCGAACTGGACGATGGCCTCGCCCGAACCTGGGCCCAACGAATCTCTTCTGAGTTTAAATCATCGACCGGGTTCGTCAGCGGGAGGTTGGATGGGTAGCTTGGACATATTCCGCGGGGAACCTGAATCGGCGTAGTCGCCCACCGGTTCAAGGGGCAACAACAGCATCCGACGTCGAAGGTGCAACAGTAATGATTAGCGGATCCGCCGACGTCGCGTCGCTCATGTCGCGGTCCTTGATACTACGGACAAGATTGACAGCCCATGGTTCGCACACAACAATAACGCTGGCTGCATCCTTGGCTTTTGATTTTGCCGCGCGAGGCAGTGGGCCTCAAGACGCGCGTGCCCAGAGGCTTCAAGATACCAGGAGTCTTGGCCTTTTCCGACCTAACGGTGTCTGAGAAATTCTCCTTAGTCAGAGAAACCGTCGTATACAAGGGGGATAGCGAGCGGGTTCTGAAGTTTCGGCTATTCTTTTGGGACATCAAGACAGACGGATCACAGGACTTTACTCGCGAGTGCCCACTTCGAAGGGCGAACTTGTTAAAAAACAGGAAGGCTTCGTCTAACGTCGCCGATTCGCGTGCCTCGACCATGTCGCCGAGATGCATCGGCAGGCCTTCGAGGAAAGCCTAGAGCCCGAGGGCAGGCAATGTATCGTATACCACTGGGGCAGGAATATCCTCATGTTCTTCTTTCTAAACGTTTCGACCGTCGAAAGCTAGAATCCGAATACGGTCGTAAAATTGTATTACCTTCTCTCCCTGCTTCATTTGCGCGCGCGAGAGTTCCAACACATAATAGTTAAACGACTTTCCCTGGCCCAGGCGGTGTTTCAAAATGTAAATCGACTCCTTTACAGTATTGATCTTTCGGCCGTAGACACAATTTCTAGCGTCCCCTCGCAGCCGAATTATCGCGGCACTAGATAACGTATTGTTGTTCCGCGATCGGGCTCACGAACGATCTCCAATTCCTTACGATGTGAAGGAAGTCCTCAAGTGGCATATTGTTGACGTCGAACACCGGGAGATTCACTATACGATTTTGGATAGACAAGCTCTCCATCACCGTCGGCATGTTTCATATAAGGGTCATAACAGCGTCCATTGTGATATTCAACGACCTCGAGGTGCCGGCATGAGGGCTCAAACCTCCGCTCCCGGCCGTCATATCTCTCTGCATAGTTAGGCTAGCAGATCCAGCTAGAGGTTTGAAAACCTTTACGATTCCAACCGTTTGCAAGAGAATGGGAAACGTTTATGCTTATTGTATGGTTACTATGAGTCGCTCCTATAATTAGCATTCAAAGCGTTAGTGTATTCTACTGCAACTGGACGTTCCGTCCACTGTCCAGTGTTTTAACCCAAGTCCAATGGAAGTAAAGCGAGGGGGGGGGGGCTAAATCCCAGCGCTGCCAAAACTTATTGTTACGTACTGGTCGCGCGTTAGGAAACGTAACTCTGTGGATCTTTCTCGTAGGCGCTTCCGTCTCCGTCGCCTACGGGCTCGATATCTCGATTGGGCTGGGGGCTATTGAATAAACCCGTGATAGCAATTTTAAAATGGATACGTCTTGTGTAGTCTAATCTCTCTCTGTCTCTCTCTCTCTCTCTCTCTCTCTCTCTCTCTCTCTCTCTCTCTGTCTCTCTCTCTCTCTCTGTCTCTCTCTCTCTCTCTGTCTCTCTCTCTCTCTCTGTCTCT
>JARPRH010014773.1:0-11828 GCA_031763665.1 Calameuta haemorrhoidalis
CCAAGAACCGGAAAAACAGTAACATCCTTTCGTCCAATAGGATTTCCGCTGGTCCAAATGTCTATTTTGTCTTGTGGAATTTTTAATTCCTCCCAAGTTTCCCGCAAAGCTGTTTCTTCCAAACTCGAATCATTCTTATCGTGCATTCCTCCGGGGAATGAAACTTGACCTCGATTCGTATTTAACTTTGTTGACCTCAAAGTATATAAGAGGCCCAACTCACCTTTATGTATACAAAGCGGAACCAATACGGCGGCTTTGCTTGCATTTGCTTGAATTACTCTTCGAGGCTGATTATACTGTTTCAAATTGCGCACGCAAGACTTTCTATTTTCTGAACTTAGCACCACTTCCGGTCGCAATGCAGCTACATGTATTGCACTTAGAGATGTGTGCGACTTCAAGGCCTTTGAAAACAAAAGAAATGTTTTTTTTTTATTCAATTTCGTACACGTGAGACGTAACCTTGAAATTTCAGTTTTTATATTTTTTTTTCTAACATTAGATGTTCACGAAAATTGTAAAAATTATTCAAATTTTCTTGTTTTCATCAACTTTGATTGTCGGTAAGAAATAAAAGATTGTATTTTTACTTGCACTTCCCTCCAAAAATATGTTCATGACATCCTGCCATCTCTTGATAGTTACAGAAAGTTATACAATCTGCCAGATAATACAGTACTCACAAAATGTCGTAGAAACAGCTGCCTTGAGAGAGTTCGTGATCCGTAGGATACCATTATGTGTTATATTTCTCTATACTTGCACGATAACGTGGAAAAATTACAAATGAAGAGGGATAAGACGAACCACTTCAACGTCCTCACGAACTTTCTTAACACCGAGGATTCAATCCAAACTGGTGCAAACGATCGAGAACTTGACAGGTCCAAGCTTTTAGAAAGCGTCACGTGATGTCACTCGAATCGCATCTAAATTATCTAAAATATGGCTACTAACCTCATTTCATAGTTGCAAAGCACTCTTTTTGTGAAAATACAATGTATCTCTTATCTTTTACCCACTTCTACTTGGCAACAATTTCTAGGAATCTTCTTGTACGATATGCAACTGTTACTATCAAGATACTCGGTAGTCTTGCACCAAGTACACGGCAAGAAACTCGATCAGATAGAATATTAACTGCTTTACGCCTTTACCAGGAACATTGATCTTCCCATGGTTATCACTGTTTATCTCGGGAATGGTCGCGTGATTTTATTCTTCATTTAAAAAGCATTAAGTAAGGGTGCTTCAGACACCCCACGCGCCTACTCTAAGGTTAAACATTTAATTAAGAACCAAATGTATTATTGCCAACATCTTACTTCCTATTCAATCACACTTCACTTCACAAATAAATATGAATTAAACTAGAAATATATATTACTGTTAAACTTTCTACTTTTCATTACTGCTGTGCAATGAGAAGAATTGAAAGAGGGCTGACTACCATGTATTGTGTCTGATAGGCACATCACACATTCCAAAATTACGTGGATCCACCTCTGTTGGGCGCATAGATTTTATTAACGAGATTTAGACACCTGCTCTACGGTTGTAGACAATATTAATTATCAAATAAAAAATTGATTTTTTCTTCCCAACTAAGTAACTAATACGTTTATTGGGCTGTATTTAATTATATAAAATACTTGGTTCAATTATTTGATACTCGGTTGATGGGTGAATTAAATCAAACAAATTTTATGCCCATAGACCACGCACTTACAGTTGATGCATATAACGAAGATAGTGCTGACGAATTCGTGCTAATTTGATCTAAATGATACACAAATTTTGCAGACTTGACATTTTCGGAAGACTGAGAATTCAGATGAAATTGAGTGTCTTTCATAAAAAAAATTCAATTTCAGATAGTGCGAATCAAAATTATTGCACACAAATTTACCATGGAAAACCCAGGTTTAATATTGCAATTGAAATTGATAATTTTATTGAATTATTTTATGCATCAAAATGTCAACTTTAAGTCTTACAATCTGCGTGACATACTAAATGCTTTACTGCTGTATCAGTAACTACCGATGGGAAAATATTTCATGAGTCGCCAAAGGACATTTGTATATTATTTGTACTTCAATTCTTTTTTTATGAAAAAATGTGAAAAGTTTTCAGTTTTTCGCTTCAAACATCCTAAATTTTATTATAATATTTGGGCAATATATGTACTTGTACAAAGAAAATAAAAAAGATGCCCAAAACCTTGAATGTTATTGTAAGGGTTATCTCAGGCTTTTCAAGTCTAAGAGTAATAAGGTGCTAGCTTTATATAAACAAAAGAGACTCGTCAGGATCGGACCGGTTATTTAGCATTCTTCTTAGAATAGTTCGTCTTATAATAATAATAAACCGACTTGTATCGTAAGATATAATTTATTAAATACTTAGATCAACATATATATATCATTATTTTTTGTACACATTTCTCTCCACACAAATCTTACCCGATTACACTTCTATAACAATTTGATTAGCGGAAGTTTAATCCATGTATTCCAGGAGGAGCGTGTTTTACACAAATATCATGTATATACAAGATGTCGAACAGCTGTGCGCTCTTTCGGGCCCGCTCATGAATGTTTGAGCCTTTCGGATTTATACGAAAGTAGTACGGACTTTCTTAGGTCCATTTAACTGTTCCAGACTAGTTTGGTATCCTTTCGGATCTATTTCAAATCGGATTGTGGAAATAAAAGCATTAGAGCTTCGCGCCTAAAACACGAAAAGATTCGTTCGATTTGTACTTGATAAATTACGAGTATCTTACAAATTGTTTAACACATTCAATAATCGTACATATTCTACACATAACTAATCCTTTCTTTTGCTTTTCTTCCTCATTAACAAGATATTATATACTATTTGTAGTTTCCTAAAGAATACTCATGTTAATGTCAGTCAACACAAGTAGTATAACACATTGATAAATTAATAATCAGAAGGTACTGTAGTTTATATGTAAATGTGTTATGAATTGTCGAAGCAGAAATAATTAAATTAATTAAA
Source organism: Calameuta haemorrhoidalis (assembly GCA_031763665.1). NCBI lineage: Eukaryota > Metazoa > Arthropoda > Insecta > Hymenoptera > Cephidae > Calameuta > Calameuta haemorrhoidalis. Next base: position 3,031 of record JARPRH010014773.1, read on the forward strand.
ACAGTTTCGGAACGTTGATAAAATTGGGTTCGTCAACTTCGCTTCACTTCAATGACAATGGCAAAATGTGACCACTAGTAAAATTATCTATCATCATTACTGACATTTGTATTAATGTCAGTCCGTACTAAACAGTTCAGGCGCTTCTGTATTAGGTACGGATTTATTTTGAGACTTACTAAAGGAGCATTGTCGTTGGATTTTCTAGAAGCGATTTGAAGGCTGCCAGCCATTGAGCACCCACAGCTCCGTCCACCGTACGATGATCACAACTTGCGGTTACGGACATATACTGAGCGATTAAGAACCTTCATACAAACCAAACAAAAAATTGATGAATTCATTCAGTTTGAAACTTATATTTCGTATCAGTCATACTTTTTTGAAATACTTATTATTTCTCACCCTTTTTCGTTATTAGCAGGTACGAGCCTCGAGTCGGTAGTGCCAACTGCCAGAATGATAGACTGCGGTGGATTGATAATAGCAGAGAAATTTTTGATACCAAACATTCCCAAATTGGATACAGTGATTGTGCCGCCTTGAAATTCGTGTGGTTGCAATTTACCCTCGCGGGCTTTGGCAGCGAGAGTTTTTACGTCTTTGCTTATCTGCGCAATGCCTTTATTGTCCGCACTAAAGACGATTGGCGTAATCAATCCGCTGTCAGTACTCACAGCCACACTGACATCTACGTTCTTGTATCTGATGTAAATTGGAAGAAAAAAGTAAGGAGTGACTAATATTCAAAAACTACTAATAGAACTTCAAGAGGAAAAAATGTTTTGGAAACTCACTGTCGGATGACGTTGCCAAGCCAAGCACTATTTCCTTCAGGCACTTTCTTGCACGCCATGGCAATTGCTTTAATGATGATGTCATTAACACTCAGTTTCAACTTCTCCTTTTCCAGAATCTTGTTAAATTGTTCTCGCATGGCTAAAGCAGCATCCATTTTGACTTCGACAGTTAAATAATAATGGGGAATGGTTTGTTTACTTTCTAGTAACCTTTTAGCTATAACACCGCGAATATTTGATACCGCAATATCCTGACCGCCTGCCATATTTGTTGCTCCCACACCTGACTGGGCAAGTGATGCACCTTCCAAATTTTTTGAAGTTATTGACCCAAACAGTCCGGTACCCTTCAAGCCCTTTTTACAAATGACACCATTACAAATTGTAGTGATAAAGTAAAATCAATCGCATTTACCTCAAGACTCAGTCCTTTTTCTGCTGCAAGTCGCCTTGCAAGTGGACTAGCATAGATTCGGTCTCCAGAAACTGCAGGCATTGAAGAAACAGATATTGGTGCCTGTGCCACTGCTGTTGCAGTTACAGGCTTAGGTTCAACTTTAGGAGTGGGCATAGTTGGAGCTGGGGCAGATGCTGCAGTTGAAGTATCATCATCCTTAAAATCTTTGAATGCAGCTATACTTGCTTCGTCAGGAACAATTATGCAGACAAGTTTTCCAATGGCTACGTTTTTTGTTCCAGCAGGTACTAAAATTTTTGCTAGATAGCCTTCTTCTGGGGTTTCAAAACCCATTGTGGCTTTGTCAGTTTCAATTTCAGCCAAAAGATCACCTTCATTAAGTTTTTCTCCTAGTAAAACAAAGATCAAAGAAATGGTACTATTTATAATAAGTAACTGAAAATAATAGTTTTGAGCATCATCAGAATATATATTATAATATCCTGCAATCTTCGTAGTGAAGTAAAGATCAGTAACACTATTCAATTAACCTTCTTTTTTATGCCAACTGACAATTGTGCCATTTTCCATAGTTGGAGATAATGCTGGCAGTGGCACTTTAACATGGTCTGGCAAGTCTGAAAAGAACCTCTGTGGCATCCATGATGGTGAAGCTAATCTTTGTGCATTAAGTACCTGAAATCTATTATGAAATCTGTTAAGCCAAGTTACTTTGCAGGGTATCTTTAAGTTATCATTACTTTTCCTAATATAAAGAATTGCTTAATGAATCCATCAGGCACATGCAATATGAGAATCAATGGAAACTTAGATGTTAGAATTTATATCTTGTCATATGTAAGACTTGTAGTAGATCTAATATTGAAGTTCAAAATGAATCACTCTATCACATTGATAAAGTCAAATTATATGACAAATCATTATTTTTTGTAACTTCTCATAGAAAGAATATGACATAATAGAAGCAATATGATCTAACCTTAAATCAAGATTTCAAATTGTAACAAATTAGCATTTTAAGGGAACAAGCAATTCATAGACCATTTATACAGATAAATCTGATCGAAATATTTTAACCGGAAAGAAATCAGCTGAATGTCAACTCGATTAATGTGCATAATGGATAGATTCTATATTTGCAATGCAGTCAATTAGTTACTGTAAGGTAACAGTTCAGATCAGAGCCATACCTTTGCAGATGTTTCCTGTGAACAAGACACCGGGTCCCAAAAAACCTGACAGAGGTAGCCCGTGCGCTAATTCGAAATGTTGCCTTTTGGAGTTCATTTCGGAAACTTGTCGTGGTGCGCAACATCGCGTTTTAAATAAAAATTTGTGTGTGGCAATACAATTTCTTTGAGCTCAAACGGCTTCACTGCTAAACCAAGTCAATGACGGAAGACCAACGGGCAATGGCAAACTAGAGGTCGTTTACAAGGTCACGTGGTCTTTTCGTCGTGAAAATCTGAACCATTCACATGCGACTCTTTCGTGTTCACGTTCCTTGAAAACGATCCTGTAACGAGTGCACGCTTGGCACCTATCTGCCACCTATGATACATTATTAGAAGCTGAGTGGATCAAGTGGATTCAAATTAATGTCTTCCTACGCGGCTCTCATCTCCTGAACACAAATCCTTAATTTAATTAACAAGCTTTTATAATGTTAAATCTATTTTTATATTATAATAATCTTTTTTTTTAGAAAAATAACATTTATTAAAATAAAATACATAAAAGATTAAAATTAAAATGTATATACCGTATGTCCCATCCCGAGTAGGCTACCGTGCTCGATAAAGTTGCCGTGATCGATGAGTTCCTCTTTTGTTTCGCACCAAAATCTAGTGATATCGGCTGGCGATCTAATCTTTTGAGTTTTGAAATGTGCCACAAAAATAGAATATAACCCAAAACTCCGGAGCTAGGTTATCCGAAATAATTGTATCTTCTTAAGGACTTAAACTTCTGTACGGTGAGTAATAAGATTAATAATAAGTTTCATTTAAGTAATCAATGCATTATTTCTGTCTAATAGGCTTTTAATGGTAATAACCTACAACGATAACCTATCGATGCTGTTCATTCTCCTTTTCCAAATAATAAAATATCGTTTCATTGTACTGTGTAACATGTAAAAAGTTTATCGTTGCAATGTTTCCATGTAATTTTATGTCTCAAACTACAAGTGATTCAACCCCAGAGTATTTCACAAGTTAGTACCTACACAGCATTTTATATCCATAGGACGTTCACCAAGATAATCAAAGTGAATATCCACTGGATATCTTCATATATCCAGTTATTGATATCTTATAGATATCCCTAGAATATTCAAAGTTCCCACTTTTGGATATTTAAGGTTTTTTTTTGTTGGCATAGGAAAATTATTGAGCCTCATAGTACGAAGTATATGTCTCATGAATGTAAAATTATATAGTGTTCAAATAAACATTTTAATTTTATATTGGGAGCTGTGTGCAAACTCCAAACCTTTTGGGCATGAATCTGCTACTTTAACCACTGGACTGCAAAAATTATTTCAGTAAGTACATTATTAATTACATAAGATCAATCAGTCCATACACGAGCTGCTCCAAAGCACTCGAAGAAACACGAAATAGGAAAGGATAAATGGTGAGAGAGTAACCAATTAAGGACCTCACAAAGCTATATTATTGGTCAATCCAATAGTATTCAGCAAGTGCCAATGAATAGTGAAACTTTCATACGACGTAAAACTTAACGTATAAGATGTTTAACTGGAAAGCAAGTTTCTTTTGTTCCAACTAACATTCTTTTAAAGATATGTCAATGCACAACAGACTACTTAATGACCTTACCATCTACTAATTTTATATGTAAAATGCGTTATCGTTTCTGATACGTTTATTTAAAAAATATATAGATTTCCAGAGAAATTGCAAAATATCCACAGAATAGCCACAAGTGGGAACTTTGGATATCTTATGGATATCAATTTAGATATTCAGGATATCTTCTGAATATGTGGCTGGTGATCTAATCTGTTGAGTTTGGAAATGTGTCAGGATATGTTCTGTTAGGTAATAAAACCAACATCACATTTTCGGATTCGTCAGGTATCAACGCATATCAATCTGAAATTTTTGCTTGTATGGAACCATATGATTTTTATTTCCTTTTTGTTACTGATGAAATATTCGAAATTATTGCAAACCAAACGATCATCTATGCTACGCAAAGAAAATCAGAAGTGCAGTCGCATCGTTCAGATCAATGAAACAAATGCTAATGAAATAAAACGTTTCTTTAGTCTCATTATATGGATGGGATTGGTGCGATTACCAAAAATTGAGCTGTATTGGAGTAAATATGAAGGATGTAACCTGACACTTCCATGCACAATTATGCCAAGAAATCGATTCGAATTGTTATTGCGATTTGTTCGCTTCAGCAATAATGAAGAAAATGATCCTAAAAGTAGATTATCTAAAGTTGTTCATATTATCAATCATTTGAACAGTAATTTTAAGAAATATTATAAACCAGATAAGATACTATCCGTGGATGAATTCTTAGTGCCATTTCGAGGCCGCATAGTATTTCGTCAATATATAAAACAAAAATGTCACAGATATGGCATTAAAGTTTTTAAATTATATAGTGAGCCAGGGTATACTTATTCATTTCGAATCTACACGGGCAGAGGCGAAAATACAAATGAAATATCTGGAAATAAGTCGACTGAGATTGTAATGGCTCTTTGTCAAGATATTTTAGGCAAAGGCCACACTATCTGCACAGATAATTGACACACAAGCGTTGACCTGGCGGAAAAATTAAAACGTGGAGGTGTTATCGCGCAAGAAAATAAAAATGGAGTAACAGTTTTAAAATGGAAAGATAAAAGAGATGTTTATCTTTCTACAAAATATTCAGCAGAAATGACAACTATACAGAAAAGAAACTGTTCTTCAGCCCATTTATCTGATCACATGATTGCTTATAGCTCACCACTGCGTAAAACTATAAAATGGTACAAGAAACTGGCAACAGAGCTTTTACTAAATACTTGCATTGTAAATTCAATAGTGTTATTCAAACGAGTAGTCCGGAAAAATATTGTAATTTCTGATTTTAGGATGAAATTAGCAATATATCTAATGAAATGGTTCGATAATGATTGTATTTTTCCAATAAATTGCGTACGGACCAGACCTCGTCATAAATTAAAAAAAATGCCGGGAAATGCACGAAATGTAAGGCGATTTTGTAAGGTGTGCTATAAAAAAAAATTCCAAGTAGCTAGGAAGAACTGGAGTAAAGAGTTCTACTAAAAAAGTGGTGACCTATTGTTCCGAATGCATTGATTCACCTTTTCTTTGAGTGTTTCAATTTGACTCATCGCAATATGTGCTGATAATATGTATATTTTTCATGTAGTAATAACATTATTTTTGTAAGTTCTATATTGCATTAATATCTTCAAACCATTATAGTAACAATGGTATTATTGAAAAATTTATCAGTATCCATATTTACTCTAATTATGTACTTTTATTATTTGCTACGTCGCCGGTCACCGGTGGCCCCCACGGCGCTGTAGCCAAGCCAACATATTAATGTAGATCCTTTGATTCCTTTCCCACGCTTCTTATCCCCAGTTTCGCCTAAAATTCGAAAATTATACAATTTCGCCCGCAGTTCTACAAACTCCGTCATGATTTTACCATTATTTTCATCCTTCATCAGGCCTAGAACTTTCTTATTGACTAATGGTAAGCCGTATACATTATTCGGAGGATAGACAGACGTGCTGAATCTGTGTACATCACGTTTAATTAATTCGTATACGTTGTGACGTTATTTTGGACGTCACAAAAAGTCCCGGATTGTTAACTCACGTTTTTCTTCTTCGGGACACATTTACGTCCCTTTTCCGATAAACTTTCGCGCAACCGGCCAGGAACTCCAGGGTCATAGGCTAAGTCAGGAGCAATAGGCTAATATTAAATTGTAAAATTGCATACGTCCCGATTACACCCGGTACCGAGCCATCCAACAACTGGAAGTCACCGAAGGAGGATAAGCAAAGCATACGCCGAGGAACTTGGAGAGCTGCCGTGCCGATCTAACGACTCCACCCTATCGTGAACCCTGCCCGAAAAAGAGTACGGAGGGTCACTCAAAAGGACAACGCCATGGACTTCACCTCACTTTCGTTCATATGGCTGATACCGACAGTTCCGAGTATCGGAACTGGTACCGAAGACAAGGAAGTCTCGAGTTCCGCGAGGCTCCTTGTAATGGAGGATCAACGGGTCCCTGAGTGGAGGCACCGTGACTGGCTTCCCGAAGGAGGCAGAATCGACCAGACCTACCGAAGACATCAAGATCTCATCCAATATCGCCGAGGACAGGGCCAAAATCTCACCGCCGCCAGAGGCCACTGGACATCCCGATCTACGGCAGCGAGACTGTGACTATGTTCCGCGTGGCTAGTGAACTTAGGAAAAGTGTTACGTTTAGTCCGCGATTGGAACTTTTATCTTACGCCGCCCTTCCGAGTATAATGTATCGTTGCTCAGAGGAAGGCTCCGGCACCTATCGAAAAGTATCGAAGTCCGTCTCGTAGGGGTAAGGCGCGTCACAACGTTGAGGACATTAAAGTGGTATAGCAAGCTATCCGTGTTGGTGTACATTAATTTTGCTTGCTCGCCGAAAGTCTTCTTGATGTAGTTATAGTAAAAATCATAAACATATGTTTTAGAGATGTCCAAAATTGAAAATCCTATGTATATAGGTTTATTGAATTTAATTCTGGTCCGATTCAATTCGATTATAATCATATTCTCGTAAAAAACGGTGCAGCTATGAAAATTCGGTTTTGCCATGAGAGCTTTTGCTCCATACCTCCCATCCCACTTAGTAACGAGTCTAATGTCTTTTTCCCTCCTAACGTTCTCCATTGTTTTGCCAAAAACTGAATTATTAATCAGTTTGTAAAAGTTTTTTTTCGAAATCATTTCTAGATTTTTTCCGCATCTCTGTATTTAAATCTATATATTTTTTTAACCATGGAGCTTGCTTAAACTTTAAAACTCTATGAATTTTTGTTAATTTCATACCTAAACTTAAGCACTGTTTTAAATTTTGATAATGAATGATGTATCTTTTTTCGGAAGAAGTGCAATCATTAACTTTCTTACATTATATCGTGAGAGAGGAGGTGCAAAATGCTAGGGGCATAGTGGGAAGTCTTTGTAAACTTCACGAAGCTCCGTGAGGCACTCTATACTAGATCTACTTCAAGTATATATCCTATAGTGGAATTATTGGGAATTTTACAAATATCCAGTTTGTTCGATACTTTGCTCCCATTCGAACGAGTTGAATGGTAGGAAGTGACTCATAGCTGCACCGTAGAAGTTATTGACATCGTAGTACATGAGGTATGATTCTTCTTTGGTTGGATCAAAATCCGCGTCCATATATCTATTGTTAGCCTTGGCGTATCTGTTAGAGCATTGGGCTATACCACCACGAATACCTCTCTCGACGAACAATAACATTTCTACGTCATCGAGAAGTTCCATTTCAACGCCCGTACACTTGAGTATAGCATTGAAAGCAAGTCCGGGCGCAGTGTAATAATACAAAGGATCTAACTTGTACATAGAGAAGCAATTATTTCTCAAATTTTCGAAAATATCAGCCAAAAGTAAAACATCAGTTTTTAAAAAATACGTAAAATCGAAAAATAGTTTAGCAGAGAAACGCAAAGACAGATATCCCATTTTTTCATCCCTAGAATTTCCACAACAAGTTGCAGCCCTTTGCCACTTCCGGTGGTAAAGTTACGCAACACTTGTCGACTCTAAATTTTCAAACAACTACATCAAATTGAAAAAATGATCTGGGAAAGAAATGCAAAAACAGGTGTCCCTTTTTTTCGTCCCAAGATTGTCCACACCAAGTTGGATACCGTGTACCAGTTTTCTTCTAGCTGAACACGTATCCCGTAACAGTTGCCGATCGCGCGTTGCACGTGTAGCTGCTGCGCCAGTCTAAGGCAAGCCCATGCTTATATCTGTAGTTTGTCAGCGAATCTAAATGACGCTCGCTCGGACTGTGAAACAATTGCTAAACACAAAATTTATGGGAAGCTATTCTAAAGCAGCTATCTTTGGCATCCGTGTGTGTACCTCCCACCACGCTGCCATAATCCGCGGAAATCCTTCATTCTGATTAGTGCTACTTAAATGCTTCTTATTTAAAAACTTGCGAATTTTGGCAAACCGTTTGCGGGAGGGTACTCAGGGCACCTCCAGCCATCGCTCACTTGCCGTTTCAAAAGTAGTTCTGGGACACCCTGTATATAAATTAAGCAAAAAGATAAGTGGTCTGTTACAGCACCACCACCTCCCATAGTAAACCTTTTCTATATATTGTGACGTGGCATTTTGATGCACGTCACAAAATAGGCGAATTCGGCTACGTCGTGGGTCCTGATGGGTTTCAGAGCGTTTCGCGTGGCGTTGGACTGACTTTATTTTAAGAATTTGTATTTATTTCCCTGTGGGGATCGTTTCGTTTGT
>JARPRH010014791.1:0-11826 GCA_031763665.1 Calameuta haemorrhoidalis
CTCCGCCGAGTCTCTTGATATTAAAGCAAACAGCTTTTCCTTTAAGCACGGCAGCGTGAATCGCATAGTCGTGTAATCCTATGCATTCGCCTTGGAAAAATATTTCTATTCGGAAGAAAACAGCGAACGGCTCTCAACTTTCGACGTTCGAAATTTCCAACGATAGGAACAAGTTCCAAGAGCCACGACTCGTCCTTCTCAATGTATCACTGTGTGAGGCTGCTTCTTCAGATTACTTTCTCCCTTGATTTTCTTCTTCAAGATCACTCGTGCAACATTTATACGATAAGAGCCAGACATTTTCTAAAGGAACCAGTAACTGTATTCAATTTCGGCCATCGTTTTCTGTTGACTGATTGTTTTCAAATTGTAAATTTTACTTTCACGAACAATACGTTACTTATACGTATGAAAACCATTCGTTAGCATTACAATGAGTCCTTAATATCTAAGGACAAATAGGAAAGGATCCGAGGACCATTGATAAGATCCCCATTGTCATTTTGCAAGAGCATATAAAAGAAGTGGAGCTTGAATTCTGTCTGTTGGCGAAAGCCTAGAATCGAACAGATTAGAGAAATAAGTCGAGCTTTTTATTTGAAATATTACAAGATAAAAAAAAGTATCCTATAATATTTTTCATTAGACGCCAATCAAAGATCGGGTTCGTGAACTTTGACCGCTGTATATACGTACAGTTATTACATATTTAGTAGCATTTCGTACCTTCTCTGCTTTTTGACTAAATTTTCATAAACGTATACCCTTTTCGTAATACCGACTCTGACCATGACTCTGGTATATATTATATATGTACATATATTTACTGACTTGATATACTGGCAGAGATTTATTTATTCACGCGAGAAAACAAATATTAATAGCTGTCAGGCATCGGGATGTTCCTGGCTACCCCTAACCACTATATATTCACTTGTGTTTTTCCCAAGCGCAAATAAGATACTACAATCGAATGAAGACCGCTGAGAATTATCGATCGATTCATCGGATGGTTTTGGTAAACATTCAATTTACAAGTGGCTGCACCCCAATTCAGATGGTTCTTCAATTAAAGGGTCCATCGCCTACTCGGGGTGGTCCTTTCTTCCACAAATGTGTACCCATGGGTTTTCCACCCTATTAAACACAAAGTTTTGAGTGACACAATAATTTGAAGCGGCCCGTACAGTAGACGTAACACGATCTTGCCAATGATAAACGACGGTCCAAGCAGCCAGGACACGGGGTCATGCTGGAAGCATGTTAAATTATGTACGTGACCTATGGCAACCATGATTACATACGTCAAGTGAGGTAACAAATATAATTTATAATATACAAGGGAATATGAGAGCATCCCTATAATTTATATGATCCAACCCTTATAAACATGAGAAACTTAACACCCATTAATTTCCATGACAAAAGAAAAAAGAAAAAATTGAGTGTTATCAGAAACCAACATAGATGCTAATAGATGTGTATACTAATGAGTAATAAGTAAAATTTTATCTCACAAATTATTAATCTTCATCTCTTATCTCTTTCATTTCCTCTTGCATCCCCCGTCTATTCACCCTCGTTGTCTTCTCCTTCCGAATTCAGAAGCTCGTAAAACCAGGAGAGGAAAGAACGGTGGTTTTATAACGTCTTCCTTTAATCCGCATGATACCTGAGATATACGGGGGATCTGTGGTCGGTCCCGTCTGCTGGGTTATTTATTCATCGTTTGACGCTGATCTACGGGTTGAAGAAGATACATCATGATAGAATGAGTCTGGGGAGAATGTACCTTGAAAGGGGAATGTAGCTTCGGTTCTACCTGATCGAATTCATTCGATTGTGATTTAGCAATCGTGCAACTGTTAGATTTTTATAAGCTGTATCTGTCAATATAAAGGAACACGGATATGAAATTTGCAGGTTTTACATGAAATTTCAGAAAATAAAAACATTCATCGAACGTACCTCATCTACCTGCTGCAGCATCCATCATACCTTGGCTTCGTTACGCACCTCAGCCTTAATCGTGATTAATCTTTCTTCGGGTTAAGGCGTCTTTAGGGAAAGTCTTGAAGACGCTTTCCCCAGGGGAAGCAGGGATGCTGCGCTTCGAGTCTCGACCAGGTGGAATCTGCATATGTATCTTCGAGAGTATATACTGTCACTTACATGAACAGCATATTGGAAGCTGTATAGTTCTTTTCCTTTCTTACAAAAATACATATAAAATTTATCTATGCTTTTTCGTAACTCTGATTGGACGTATGACGTGTGTGAATTTGCCGTTTTTGACAATCAGGATTAATAAGTTTTATGAAGACGAGGATCAGGGTGAAAAAGATATGTTGACTGATTTAAGAAAGAGTTGTCTGAATAAAACAGTGACGTGGCAGTTAGTGAACACACTGATCGCTTAACGTATCCAATGTTAAATAAATTGTACTGTTGTATAAAAAGCTCTGAGAACTCCTGGGTAAAGTAATGAAACTTTTGGTTTGTTCTTTTCGTTTTCTCACGAGATTACAGGAATGACACTGATCAGTTCAAGAACGAGAGTTGTCAGCGTACAGTGACGTGTACTGTAAGCTTTCGTAAAGCTGTACAAAAGAGAGAATATACTATACTCAAAATTAAATGGCAGACTGTACATATCAGTGCAATTACATACCTTGATGACCATGCTTGGAAATGTGCATATAAAGGGAAAGAACTACAAACATTTTTTGCCAGCTCAAGCATACGGTAGAAAATACGTAAATTTCCACACACGCTTACAAATGTTCAACTGTATAAATTAACGTGATCCATATCGAGATACGTTAAACAAAGAAATATTTTTTACCGTTTCCCTCAGTTATCCCTCTTTTTCGTGTAGCTAATGCAGAACCACTGTAAAAGGAGCAAAACCCAGCCTACTTAATTTTAAGAAATTAAACATTAATTTAGCCAGCTGTCCCGGTAGGTTTGCTGTCTAAAAACTAGATCCATGAAGCTTTATCACGTAGCTATGTATTTTGAGATACACCACCCTACGCAGGCAGGTAGTACAGAAAAAATAAAGTCACCAAAACCGAACCCGCAATTCACACAGACAATACCCAGTCTCGTGAGATGCATTTAAAACTTGCAACCTCGCAATACGTAAGTGCTTGTTGTCCAGTGGCGGGTCTTTTAAATCCATAACTATGGGAATGAGACACGGCATAAAGATCGAACGTTGATCGAGATGAAATCATAAATATAACATTAAAAAAAGGGTCTCGGTAGTCCTCTATTTTATATAAATTAATTTCTACCTACGGGACCACTATTAATCGACTTGATATGGACTTGATACTGGAAGTGTCTACGAAACGTATGATACTTCATAAACCTTACTGGCAATTCAATTAAAACTTAATACGCTCAGCGTAAAATGACTTAATGTTTTCACAGAAACTTTTCCGTGCCAGCGACCCTTGCTACGTCGTCCTTGAATTATGGTCCCTTCATCTCGTCCTTAATTAAATGTTAACTGAACTTGTCCACTTGTTCGCTTCAGTGAAGTAATCAAACGCGTATCAAAGTACTTGATGCAAATAATTCAGATAAGCCTTTGATATACGGAAATAGTATATGCATATGAGATTATTCAAGACTATAGCTCCATCTGAAGTTGGCCGTTTCAATGCCTAAAATGGAACCATCTTCGGGTCGCACCTGATTTATGAATAACCCAATAGCGCAGGGGAGCTAATCAAGCCTGGCACTATGATAAAAATATTCTTTTACATTTGAATTTCAATTGGTGACGCAGAAGCTGCGCAGCTACGTAAAGGTAACGTTTTCACGGGTACCAGCATCTTATCGTATCCCCTTATCGATTCGGCACTTGGGACATTCAGAAACCTAATCGAGATTTACGTCACTCATCAAGGATAGCAGACTGAAAGGGAAAGAGTTAACAGCAGTACTTTTGGTTATTTATATTTAATTTTTTTTTCTCTTACCCGTCCCTGCCACAATCCTTCCTTGTAATATATTTATCTGCGTCCCTGTGGGATGTTTCCAGCATTCTCAACTGACGCGGCATGAATGAAGGGTACAATTTTTGTAGGGGTCGTTAGATAAAAGAATTAAATAAAATAATTTTTCGTTGCCCAATACTGAGTAGTTAATTATACGAAAACGCGGGTAAATCGTTACGGCGAAAAATTTTACGTTGAAAAAAAACCAAGTGTACTGCGAATATTTTCGCTTGTGTCAATTTTTCTCGTAAAATTCGAAATTTTGGATAAAATTTCACTAGATTTCTCCGTCATATCGTTCCTTGCCTAACATAGCGTATTTTCTTAACAGTCTCGTGCGAAAATATCTAAAACGCATTCTGCGACTTCTCTACCCTTACATAAATCCATACTTACGTCACAGACCTGCAAAATATCGTTACTAAAAAACTGACGTTACCGAAAAAAATACTCCAGTCATAATTTTATTCCACCCAACACTTGACACATCCACCGAGATGATATGCGCTTATCATTCCCACCAGCAAGATAGTCGGCACTGGTGATAAACAAATGTGAGGTTATAAAAAAAAGAAAACCAAGTAAATCCTACCAGGCGTGCTTACATAAAGTGGCCAATAAAAAATGACTGTTTTAATGGCCTGAAACGACCAAAGAACCCGGTACGTTCGCACACTTGAATTATAACCAGACCCCTCGTACACGAGAGATATTCCAGTTACGTCCTATAGTATTTCGATCTTCCCTCTAGATTTTAATATATAAGTTTTACCACAAAAATTTATTAAAAACAACAATACAAATACGTGAAACAAGATTAATCGAAAAAATAAATACAGAAATACGTTTACACAGATATACCCTCGTATTTATCTAAAGCATACCTTATTTCGAGACGAGGGAGAATCAATTTATAAAAATTTTTTTTACTTAAAAATTCATATTTTCACCACGAGTAAAAAAAGCGTTTTAGTTTGCAGAGGCCTTATGTCGCAAATATAGGCTGTACTATATCGAGGCAAAAGTATACAGTCATAGCGCAAAGCTCGGAGGAGATCTCAGGTTGCGAATTCTATATGAAAAATTCAATTTTCCAAGTAAACACGTACGCGCTTAACATTCGTACCAATATAATCCAAAAGAGTGTAAGAGAGCGATAGGATAGAATTTCGAAATCTCATATTCGCTCGAGAAAAGTCGAACCTGATTCCTTGAGAGGATAGACAAGATTATCGCTTCGCCGTCATGAAATTTGACGACGCTCCCGACTTTATTCAGACCTAACAGCACGGACACGAGATTACAGCTGTATTACAGCCATTTTCTAAGGTAATTGACGCGCGATGGTTCCTAAAGAGATCACGAACTGCGGTAAGACAGTTTTCCTAAGTGGCGGACAATCAGGCTGAGTCGTGACCAAAATTTTTTCGCCCTCAAATAATTCTTCCTCCGAACAAGTACTCCTGCTTAACTAATACGCCGTCGTTCTGATTGCACATACAGACAATCGATATATGAATATAAAGTGAAAGAAAAAATATCTATAAAACGGAAATGCCATTTGTAAAAGCGTCACGCAGATACCTTTTATTATACCAACACAGGATAAAAGTGATCCCCTGCTGAAAGGAGCGTACCCTTCTTGGTGCTATCGTCTACGCCTGTGTTACAGCCTGATGTTGAACGGCCCCATAAACCAAAGCAAATTACGAGTAACCTACGAGACGAGTAGTTCCTTTGGGAAAAAAAGTTGTATAAATTATAATGGCAACGAGAAGTAAAGAAAAAAAAATATTTCGTAAATTACATTAAAAGAAAAAAAAAAATCTAAAGAAGAAGATCGAAAACATCTTTATGTTATATTATGAAGATTTACGAGCACGTAGTTGAAAGGTCTGTTACGCACAACGAGAAGAGAGCATGGAAGACCCTTTTCCTTTTACATAGCGTATTTTTCAATTTTCGTTCATCCTGTTTGTTCGTTCTTTGTTTCATCCAACCCTTTCCTCGCTCTCATGTCAAAGGTTAGAGAGCGACCGAAAGTCTAGGGTGAAGGTGAAAATGCGATTTCTGGATATTTGAAGCTGCGATAATTCGCCTTGAAGTTCCGATGCGTAAACGATCAAACGGTACAGCGGAGCACGTAGAGGCGTAAATCTATGAAGAGATAGACTTGAGCTTTCTCATTCTCCTAAAAAAAAAAGTTAGCAGGGTGCTAGGCGATATTGGAAAAAAAAGCTACCCGAGAGTCTTAAGCAGAATCGCATCCCCTATATTTGATTTCTTTCGGGTAGCTGAAAGTTTGACAAAAAGGTTTTCAAGTTCAACACGCTGTGCTTTGACCCAGGGTTCACCGCTGATTGATCAGACATTATTTTCGGCACGTTTTGCGCGCGTCTGAATTTTTCCCAGTAGATGATTCAAGGTCATTGAATTTCCATTCAGACGAGTGACTCGCTAACAAAGAAATCGAATGTCATCGTCGATTAAGTCGAAGAATCATGACTTCTTGTAACTTTTATGCCAAGGATTCTCCTCCGGATCTCTTATATATTTTCCTCGCAATTGTTTCTGGACCATTTTCCTTTTCCTTCTTTCTTCCTTTCTCCTGTCCCCTTTTCCAACAGCGGTTTGAGGTTAACGCCAGCTTTTCCTTGGCCGAACGTTAATCGAAAAATCGATTACACCTATAATAAGAACACCACGGATTCCTGTGAACTCACCTTTACGATGGGTATAGGTCTACTTAATTCAATCCCGAATACGTGAATGAACTCTAACTCAGGACGATCTTATCGCTTGTACGTAATTTCACTTGTCCACCTGGATAAAGAATATTGTCGTATAATATATCGTCAAATTATACATATCCCGCATGACAGTTCAGTAAAATTTTTTTAATAAATAAAGATCACGCGTATACTGTAAATTGTATTTCGATCAAGCGAAAATCCTACGCAGGAGGTAATTTTAATTATTTTCAGTTATTCCAGTTATTTTCGAATATATACTGACACGGTACGGATGGGATAACACGTTTTTCGTATTAACGTATGCGAATTTCGTAACGAAAATACTGAGCTTTCATATGTGAAATGCCAAGGGAGAATCATATGCTGGCAAAACATTATTGATTACCTGTATTCCGATAGACGAAAAATAAATCCAACGGAGTTGTACGTAAAAGGAAAAAAAAAAAAACGTAGCCGCTATTAAAATAACCCGGGTTTACAATGCCAAAGAAAATTGTAACAAATAACAAAAAAAAATGGTAGAAATCCATTCCGCGGCGGTCCCTTTCAAAAGCATTGATTGCACGTACATAAAAGCTTATGCTTCTCGTGATATTATTACAAGAAATTCTAAAACTGCGCTTTTACGTCACTGGCTATCATACCATGGCAATATATATATCAGATAGGTTGGTGAGCAGGGCTGGGATGTACCAAAGAGTCAAACGGTAAGTCAGGTCGGGTACCTCCATTACTGTTTTATGGATTCCGCTAGAAGCACGAAAGCTCCAAGAGCTTTTCTCACTTTAGCCTCCGTCCTCTCTTTTGTTTGATCCTTCGCGTGGCAGCCTTTTCTACGTCAGAATGCAATGAAGAACCATGACTTGGTAATAAAGCTTTCAAGTAACAGAAATAAGAGAAGGAGCTTAAGAAGCTCAAGATAACTTAATCAACAACGACGTACCTTACGCAAATAATTAAACCAATTGCCGCGAATAAAGAGACATCGATCGCAGACAAGTATCCAGATGCTCTTATCAGTGTCATGTTCTCGCGTTTAGGCGAACTTTAAGTTTTTTTCTTCAGTGTATAACGACAAAAAGAAGTTTCGAAGTTGAGAATATTGTTGTATTAATAATCAACACCCGCCTCGTTGTGCAAGCAGGACCCCAAAATCTTTAGTAACTAGACCTACCTCAACGTAAAATGTTTAGACCCGACAGAACAGCTGTTAAAAAAGAACTGTTCGTATAAACTCAAAAAATCATTTTGTAAAATCGGCTAAGCTTTGGTTTGAGCTGGTAGAATAATTGAAAAAAGAAAAATGGACAACTACCTGGAGTTCGCTTAATTTTACAAGCGATAAAATGCGATAAACTGTTATACCGTTTTGTTCTGCGGTATCGATCGTGTACGTCTACATGAATTTGTCGTGCGATAATATATTCGTAATATTTGTATACAGGGTTATTCAGCACGAACGCATGACCATTGGATTGTGCAAAAGAAATCAAACGGGCAGACTAACATCAAGCAGTTCATTTGGCCTGAGCAGCCCCGTATAAAACCATGAGATGTAATATATCTATATCTACGTGAGAATTTCGATAACAACTCTCGTTCATTTTCTTTTGTCTCCGACCATCATTACAGCGCTTTCTGTAATACTTCGTGATACTTCTTCTGCTTCGTGATACTTCTGCGTTTTTTCATCGAATGAAAATCACACAAAACACAGGACGAAAAGATTGACGCGATACAGGAGAGACGGTAACGAGTTTACATTGATAACAAATTCGATAGAAATCGTGTCGAGAATTAATTTGGCCACTTCGGTAAATCGAGGAATAATCTGATAAAATACCATCACTACAAGCTTGTGCATCACGGGGGAAAAAATATGTAATAAAAATGTATAAATCGAAACGTCCAGGTAACAAGCGAAGCAAATGTATAGTATTTACGTTCAAACTAAATTGAGCACATATTTTTTGTAGGAATCAAAAAACTTGTACAACTTCATAAAATAATAATCCTTTCAACAGCCCGTTTAAGTGTGACTAGCCCAATTAAAAAAAAAAACAAGCAACCACTTAATCGATTGCAGGATTATTTGAATCTGATCAGACATACGTATAACGTCCTTGAAAAGAAATAAGAAAATTGCGAGTTTTCAAGCATAAAGGAAAAATAATGTTTGGGAACGCAAATGGGAGTTTGGCTACAAATCAAAAGAAGTTAGAATCGACCCTTAAAGAGAGATAGAAGTGAAGAGAGTCACGCGGTCTAATATCGGGTGAAAAAAAAAATGAATATCAAATGAGAGGATTGAAATCGAAATGCATAGATATGAGAGTGTTAGGTCAGTCTTTCAAAAAAAAATGGAAATTCATCGCATTAAAAAGATTCGAAGTGAGAGTGACCTGAAAAGAAAGAAATGTAAATTCACAGGGAAATGAATACCTGACTACTTCGACACGTAATACATTCACCCGTTATTATTTTCACTTTCGGGGGCCATATTCCGATACCATACAATGCAAACAAAGTCCCTTGCAATTAATATTACGACTCGACTATAGTCCGTTGAGCTATATAGATCCATAGAAAGCCATACTTCGTAACTTGCATGTCTTATCCTATAAGGGGTGTCACTCTGAAACATCAAACAGCCCGGAAATCTTGACTATGAGAGAAGCATCGTATTCTGGAATGTTAAATATAAGACAAGTAAAAAATAAAAACGACAGATCCCTTCCGGGAAAGGAATAGAGAAAGCTCCTCTTTAAATTTCAGTATCAAAAGAGCGGCTAAGAATTTGCCTCTCGAAGACCATCGAAGAGGAAGATTCCTTTTTTTTTCTCTTTAGGTTGGTATACAGCCCATTTAATAGGAAGCGCTAGTGACGTATTATAATACTATCTGCCATGCGTCAAATGTACGGAAAGAAAGATCAAGAGGATTCCAAGATTTATACCTCAACGATAAAAAGCAGCTCCATTGTTTGCTGTAGCGCGCATTTAAAAATACACGTGCGTAAACAAATTAGCACAGTGGGTCGACCCTTCTGAATGAAGAAAAAGAATTATGTATCAGACAATTAAACCGTTTTTCTCACAGCAAATGCCCAGAGAAAAGGGAAAAAAAACGAATAAACAAATTTCATGGCTTGTCCTTCGTTCACCCTTGGTAATCTTCTGGGGGATCAATTACTCTTTATCTTTTTCTTCTTCTCCAATTACGTTCGCAACGAATTTTTTAGCGAAAAATCGCTGTAAGAACTAACAGCTAAAATTATGAATTATTACAAGCTCTGCTGGGTGCTCGCCGAATTAAATTATAAACTGGACAAATGTCAGTCGCTCAGTTTCTGGGGATGCGACGCAAGGACCCTGATACATGAACTTACAAACGGAATCAATATATTGTCGTTCAGTAAAAATACATGAATATCCAAAGTTTACGATGTTCTAGGTAAATGGTTATGACTTGTCAGTACTCACTTTTGACGACCAATACTTCTCGGCATTGGTACACCTTGCGGGGTAGTATTCTGAAAGAAATAAAAATATATAGTACCTTAAAAATAGAAAGACTGTGCCCGCATTATTATCCCGAGCCTAATACATCACAAAGAATTTAAGGAAATTCTAATTTCATGCAAACCTTGAAACTGTTACGGTGGAATAATCTCGGGCTTAGGATCTTTACGGTTTCCTCTAACGACGATAAAACTGCCCTTAAGCTAGGACGATGCAAATTATACGGGTTGGCTAGTAACTTGAAGTTCCCAGCTACGATATAGAAATGAAATCTGTGTAACCATAATGAAAAAGGCTGCTGCCGTAAAAGAATTTCAAAGGATAAGCCCAAAATTGCGTAGCAGGCGCTCGTGAAATTCAGTAATTACCATAGCAAACTGCTGAGCTTAGTAATGCATATTAATAAGATACTTTTTCGTAAGGAAGCTTCTCTACAAACAAGAAGGATACAGACATCTAACGCATGTCGCCATAGAAGAAATGTTTTAATCGACAGAAACTACATCAACAAGACTTTGTTGTTCTGATCAAAACACGAAAAGTATGTACTGGAAAGTATATTTACTCGCCATTTCTGGATACGGGAGTAACGTAACTAAACGCCCCTAACGGCTGTGTATACAACATAACAGGAGATAAACGGTATGCTTTGAATTCTTCTTCGAAAAAGGGACATTCAAGGAATAACTTGTCAAGAAACTATTGGTGCTATCGAAACTTTCTGTACATTCATTCACTCATTCGACGCAATCTTTGACATACCAAGCAACTGCTATCGTGATAAACACACGAATATTAAATAATATTTCAGTTTGACGTACCTTACCTTGTGTTCCAATCGAATTGTTACGTTGCTGCTACGTAAGATGATATCCACGATATTTACAACTAACCTGCCCATTATTCTTTCAAGGACAATAAAGTTTCAGAAGTTTCATCGTAACCGGTAAGTTCCACCACAGTAAGTGGCCATGATGCTCGAACTACCGTGATGCATTGCGCTACAATAATTTACGTAACACAAACTGATATAGCCGGTAATTAGCAAATGCGTTCAATCTCAAATTTAGATTGTACGTATTGAACTCCTGACTAAATGTCCCCACTGTCACAAAGCACGCTCATAATCCGAGTAATAATGACACAAATACTCCCGACAGCAAACGTCTTCTCTACGTCGCCATGTTGTTCCTCGTTACTAGCAGAAAGCATTCGAATCCTCGGAAGGGACACATAAAATATTGCGTACTGTAGGTACTGTATACATATATCTCTACACATATACTAGACACAGCTTTGACCATTTTAATCCGACTAAAAGTTTGCCCCTCGTTTCTGGAGAAAGAGCAAAGCTGCTTCTGCGGATGACATTCACCTTTACACACCTTTCGTGAGGTGCACACGGATGAGTTACTTGAGACGCAGGATTATTATCCAGACCATACTTTCCGCCATGCTTATACGCAGCAGTATATAAAAACTAGATGACGTCAAATATACCGCGATATTTGAAAATGAACTAAAAGTGTCATTGAAAGTATG
>JARPRH010014817.1:0-11818 GCA_031763665.1 Calameuta haemorrhoidalis
GATATTCATAAACAAAAATTCGCTATTGTGCATTCGATTAGACGGCCGTATATATGCACGCAGCACGGTCAGAAACTTCGTTACTATCATTGGATAAAGAAGGTTTCTTCCGTGCCATTAACTTAGATCAAATCAGCAACTGAACGAGTGATTACAAAATCATACGAGACCTAAAAACTATGGATTCTTCCGAAATTATAAGATAAGTCTTAGTACGCGATGTTCGCTAAAGCATCCCTGTAATCATCGCAATAATTCCAGCAGAAAATTGCTTCTGCAACTGCATTTCTGTATGCCAGATCTCGCAATACTTTTGCATCTGCAAATACACATTTGACTTGGGTCCTGTTGCGCACGCAGCAATCATATGATCGTCGCTCGGTCAGTCTGGTGAACGCTGGTGCTTCATAGGCGTTGACTTCTTTCATCGAGTTTGTACTCCAGTTTTTACGGTTTCGCGTATATTCACCGAGGAGGTTTCGTGGTCATCTGCCGTAAGGAAAGCACAACATCACCATGGCTCTCAGCGATGCAGACGTGCAGAAGCAGGTGCGTTACGAAAAAAAGAAAATGATGTTTTTGAGAGCACCAGAATCTCCAGACTATTTCTATTCTTGGTACTCGGAGAGCACCGCCTTCTTTTTACGAGACACTGCGAAATTTCTCAACAGCTTTCTCAGGGTGTCCTTCGTTCATGCCGTTAAGCTTTGCCAATTTCTTGGCATGTCTTTAGACACGGTTTTTGATTATTGCATTTGCCTTCTAGCAGCCGACACTCTTGTATAGTACATATGCCTTCAAAAGAGATTGGCCTAGTTAGATTTCTTAAATATCTATAGCATTGTCATTTATTTTATGACTTCTTGGCAAGATGTGCTCCAAAAATTGTATACAAAACTATAGTTGCTATCACTATTCTTAGCCTTAAGTAATACTGTCTTGTACAGGACTTGAAGCTCTTTAATTGTACATCATTTTACAGATCACTTATTCAATTATATATAATGTTATTTTGTATACATTCAAAAAACTGCCATTCATTTGGTCTTAGTTGTTTAATCTATCTGCAATTATGTTTATGCAACAATTTATTGCATTAAATAACTCTTAGATTGGTTGTTTGTGCTGATTTGGAGAGACCATTTTGTGTTATTGCTTTACAGATCAAGCATATGATGGCCTTCATTGAGCAAGAAGCCAATGAAAAGGCGGAGGAAATTGATGCGAAAGCAGAGGAAGAATTTAACATTGAAAAGGGACGTCTGGTTCAGCAACAACGTCTTAAAATCATGGAATATTATGAGAAGAAAGAGAAGCAGGTTGAGCTGCAGAAGAAAATGTATGAAAATATTTTTTTCCTTTGATAACTTTATGCTATACAGACTTGATGCTCTTAGAGTCTTTCAGATTGGATAAGTCACATGGTTTTTTAGTAGCCACACCCTACTTTTATACTATTATATTAAAAGTTTTATAGTGATTCAAAAATTAATATCTTTACTATTTAAATACACTGCTGCTATCTATGACATTTGCTGGAAGCATTGTGTGTCACATGTCACTACTGTGCCACACCCACCTCTTTACAAATTATGAAAATAATCACAGAAAAGTTTAACCATCTTACTAAAATGTATGCAAACATTCATTAGAAATTTTAATGCGTTTCCAATATATATGAAATAACTGATTTTTTTTTAAATTTTAAATTATCAAGGATATTATGTAACTGGCTGAAGATCTGGTTTATGCAGACCCAGTAGTGTCTTATTTAAATTTCAAGGAAAATGTCATTGCAGAAAGCTTCCTACATATGTAAACAGAAAAAGAAATATGCTATCCATGAGTTTTTAAGCATATATTAATTCCACTTTTATAGTCAATCTTCAAACATGCTCAACCAGGCACGTTTGAAAGTGCTGAAGGTTCGTGAAGACCATGTCCGCAATGTGCTAGATGAGGCTAGAAAGAGGCTGGGTGAAGTAACCCGTGATCCATCCCGCTATGCCCAGGTTTTGAAATCCCTAATTATACAAGCACTCTACCAGGTAATTCTCATTAACAATATCACATAAATTATAAAAACAAAACCAATAGTGATGCTAATAAAATCTAAATGCTTTAGCTGATGGAAGCCAACGTACTGATTCGCGTTCGTCAAGTTGATCTGGGTATTGCCGAATCAGTTATAGCTTCAGTTCAACAAACCTATAAGGAAATCTCTGGCAAGGATGTCTCTGTGAAAGTCGACCAGGACAATTTCTTGCCTGCTGACAGCTGTGGCGGTGTCGAACTGCTTGCAGCCAGGGGTGAGTTTCCTTATTTATAATCCAAATATAACAATACAGCAAATAATATACTCACTGCCAGTAGAATTTTTCATTAAAATCCAAAAAACCAATTCAATAAAACATTCTCACTATGATTTTTATATAGGACGTATTAAGATCTGCAACACCCTGGAATCAAGGTTAGAACTGATTGCACAGCAGCTGGTGCCGGAGATCCGTTCGGCTCTGTTCGGTCGCAACCCGAACCGCAAATTTACCGACTAGACAAACAACGTTCGAAACCGCACCAATGTCTACAAAAAACATTCCCTTCTCTATTTCTTCTTCTTGTTGCTCGCAACTGATAATTACGATAACATTATTCAAGTGTACAGTATACGATAACCGTCAAACAGAAAACAAGAAACTAAAGTGTAGCAAAAAATTCCACATTATTGTGACAATACCTGAGAACCTAGCACGGTATATCTTCTCTTTCTTATTTTGTCTTCGCTTGTACAAATCAAAAAAAAAACTACGCACGCTACTGTATCAATAATTATACGACAAGATACAATATTAACGGTTTCTGATCCGTTCGAACGGATTAACATGGACGACCGTGATAATTAGACTAGACAATTATCCCATTAAAATTATGCAAAACTCGTTAAAGTCTTTCTCCTTTCATTCTTTAAGTTTTTCTGATATTACCGAGATCCATTTTAAAAAAAACTGCCAAAGTCCTGCGTGATTAAGACACGAATAACTGAACAGTATTTTGTAATCGTTGCCGCCATGTAAATTGGGTAATGAATTGTAAATCGGTATTAGTGAAATATATACCTGTTCATAAAATCATCAAGAAAAAAAGTGAAGTACTAACAAAAATAATAATCCTGTATATTTTCACAGCATCTATGTTCGTCCGCTCGTGCGAATCACTGACTTCGAAAAGCAATGTGCAATAAAAAAAAGTGGAATTGGGCCAAGCGAAAATTCACTAAGCATGCGCGCGGGTCCTTTCTTCTTGAAGAACAAAACGAGATAAATTGAATATAAATTAAATAAATTAAAAAATGTTAGAAAAATACAATAGATATATTTCGCGTATCGCCGTGCGATTCCAAGGCGTTATTCGTTATTAATATGACGAAACGCGGTATATATATATGTATATGTGTATATATATATCACGCACATAAATATATAAGAACGTTGTAGTATTACTATCCCGGTTATATTATCATATCGCAAATTTAATGTTCGTACACTGTCGTCTCTGACATAATTCACTGTCAGCGAACAAGCAATTAGAAACAGTCGTCACGAGTATGACTTATGCTTTCCTTTTTTCTTTTGTCAAGCATAATGTTTTAGTTTCATTGTCATTGTGGTATTTGGGTTTATAAGTAGACAGGCGTGTGCACACGTACATTTATCACTTATTGCGGAGGTCGCCTGACCTATACAGCATATTGATAATTAAGGTTATACACTTTGCCATCACTGTAAAAAAAAAAAGGAAAGACAAAGTAATTAGGTCGTAATTAGACCTCCACTTTAGGATTTCAGATTACAAAGATATATATATATACCTGTACTGTTTAGCGTTTACTGTAAATATGTATGCAATTTGGTGTATAATAAGCTGAAACAGTATCCTAAATATACGTAGAAAGAATGTCAAAGGCATAAGATGAATTAGTAAGTTGAAGTAATGTGAACAAAGAGAAAAACAAGATTGCAACAACAACAATGATAATATATTCTTGATCAGAATCTTCTGACAGGATAAAATTATATTCGGTTTGATATCAGCAAATCGCAATAATACAGCAGTTCAGTATGAACCATCGTTGATACATCGGGACATATATTTTCGTTTATTACATTGACGATTGACACATCATTATTTATTTATATTCTTCTCACAACAATATATACCTTTGACTATTATAAATTAGTAACATTAGGATATATATATATATATATAATACAACCACGACACACCACTTGCTGTCAGCATAGCCAACGAAGCAATTTTCTGCGTTTAATGGTAATGTTTACTTTCTTTTTTTTCTTTTGTTATTCCACGCATTCTTTCTCTTTAATAAGAGAAGAAAAATTTCACGAGAGAAGATCTAACCACAAAAGTAAAAGATACGCCCAAACGAAAGGTTCTGCACTATTTAAAATGGATTATAAAAGAAAACTAAAATCCACATGGCTATGTGAATTATGGTCACGTTATATACATGGTATTATGTTATAAAAGAATAAGCTCGAGACAGATGGATCACAAGAGAAATTGAGAATGGGTAGATGAGATTTATCTTTTTGTTAAAAAAAGAGAACATGATTTTGTAAACATAATTGATGAGTATTAGCAGGCAAGGCGTTAATGAAATTTAATATCATCGTAGGGAATTAATTATAGAGTGCAGATAAGTTGTTTAGTTGACATTTCCGGTCGTCTATAAGGACAGGAACAACGACGACTGCGCAACATAAATTTCGAGTTAGAGACACTTTTACGCTTTTGAAAGCTTTTTGTTTCGCGTAATTGTTCGCTGTTCACTTAAAATTTCATCAAAACTTATATATATATATGCCTAATCTTGCGATGCGCGCGCGTAGCTATTTACAAAGTAAATTACAAAATAAAATGGCTAAATAACGTATATCGAAAGGAGAGAGGAAGAAAGCGACACTGAGGAAATACAGCTGAATATCTCTAATGTCGTTGGACATGAATTTACTAAGGAAATTCATATATGTATACTGGACCTGTTTTTTTTTCGTCAACAAGTCGAGCCAAGATATTATCGCAGTGCAATGAAAAGTACTGATATAAAATACATAATTGTTCGTTTATATAAACAGTGAATAGACAAAGATTGGGCACAGATCATTGGTTATACTAATATTAAAGGATAATTAAGGGCAGTGTTTTCATCGAACAACTCTAAGTATTACTTTTTCTTTGATGTTCCATTAAATTCATTCCAGATAATTGGATGAAGTCTAATAAGTGTTCAAGAGTAGAGATAGTAGGACTCGTCACAAAGACAAAATGCACAGGTTGGATGGCTAGAGAATTACTAAGTATATCGATCACTGACAAAAGAACATTTTCATAAAGTAAAGTGTTTTTCTAACGAATGCTATCAACCTTTTAATTAATTGACTGGCTAGTAAAATTCCTTGAACTTTAATTGACACTCTAAACATTTCCTTGATTAATTCAATAATCGGTATCTGTCTGTGGACACTGATTAAAATTACCTACAACTTCTTCAATCTCACTGCGGACACTTGCCTTGCTTTAGCGTTACTCATTATTATTTACTAATGGCACAAAAAAAGAGTTATAAATCAAGACTTGCAGTCCACTTCTCAAAAAGAGTGTGACTGTGGCAATACAAGCATTAAGCATCTGTTAGTGATAATACAATCCACACAAAAATTATTCTAGCAAAATGATACTACGGTGGAAAGTATGTTTACATATAAAATAAATCTTTCTTCCTCAAGTGGCTACTGAAGCACTGCGTGTATAACGAGTGTTGAAGTTAATTTCTTGATCTGGAAGATTCATTTCTATTTTTTTTTTCACAATTCCCACTGCCGTCATTTAATATTTGGTGGAAACTGAGTCTACAGTCGATACCCTTATTTCTCTGTAAATCCACCGAGCAGTCGTTGCACGGTCACACTCGTGCCGAGATTCACGCTTTAATAGAAATTAGCTTTACTACTAAAAATACTTGTATTATTGTCTGCTTCTCGCGCGCGCCCACAAGCGTGAGTAACTTTCTAGAACGACGACAACAACGTCGACAACGTTTTTATTTGATACCCATGAGTCGCTCAGCGACCCCGAGGTAGTAAACGGTTTGCGCGATACCGAATAATGGTGCTATCACAATCATACGACAAGCACCGCCTTTAAAGAATGCCGTAAGTCCCTCGTTCTTGAATGTTTTTCTAAAAAGTACAGAAGCCCTTGTATTATGATTGTACAGAAAATTACTTGAATAAGAAAGATATTAGTACTTACCCTATGCAATCCAGGACGCCATTATACGTTGGCTCTCCGGGTGCTTTGTTGATTGCTTGTAATCTCGTTTTGATTACGTCAAATGGATTAACTAGTAAGGCAGCGGTCGAGCCAGCAGCACAACCAGCTAAGAAGGAACACCAGAAGACAGCTGCAAGAAGAAAAATGTGTTGCAAAGGTTTAACTAATATTATTTAAGGACAAAAAAGACATGAGGGATACGATAATGGTTTTTAATGGCTTACAGGATCCGTCTTCTCTCTTAGGACCAAGATCATTCAATCTTGCAAACAGTGGGAAGTAAATGACAGAGAAAGTCACGTCTCTAAGGGCAGTTGCACCTGTTCCTTGATACAACCCCAGGATACCTCGTTTACGAAGAAGATCTGTCGTAATGGACCATGCTGATAGCTTTGGAATGTGCTGACCAGCTGTGAGATTAGGAAATTTATATTGTAATTGTGAAAAGAAATATAATTTTTTAACAAGAAAAAGAAATCAGTAGTACACTGATGTATGTACACGTACCAGCCTTAGCTGCAGCTGCAATGCGACCAGCATCTTGCATTTGAATTTTAAGCAATTCCATTGGTGTCGTTATTATTATTTGGCATGCACCTGCAGATCCACCGGCTAACATTTCACGAGGAAGTGGTAGAGGTTGACTAAAGGATTTAACATTATTTTTATATAACTCTAACACAAACATATATTTGGATTTTTTAAGAACTGCAATCTCTCATACCTTGGACCTGTAGACAGATAGTGCCTGAACATATCATTGGCAGTGAGTTTGATAGCCTTCTCCGGTGTTATCAATAAAATATTTACAGCAGATCCTTTATACATTCCAAAATATCCTTCCGCCTTGTATGTTTTCTTGAAACAATCAAACCTGCAACATTATTATTCTCTTGAAGGAGACTATCTTAAGTGAAGGTATCTGAAATGTGTCATTGCGTAGCCCACATATTGAACTTACATTGACTTGTACATCTTTTCACCATTGGGTCCCACGACTTGATTCTGTAACCGTGTTTTAACCAAGTCCAGTGGGAAAACCACCGACACGCCAATGATACCAGCAATACCACCATTGATGATCTTAGGTACAAGCCTGAAAACAACAATCATTAATAAGTTGCCCAAAAAATTCTTACTATGCTAATTCATATATTATTCCATATTTTCATACAAACTTCATATAAAGATTAATAACGTGAGATGATGTTTCTATTATTTTTCATTAGTTTTAATAAAACGGACTGATAATTCAGGCATCAATCTATTACAGATAAGAAAATGCTTATGATACGAAATTCTCATTCGACTCTTTGGAGTCAATGTATGTTTATATATATCAGTAGGATCAGAAGACCGGCTAACATTCAACAATAATAGACTGCCGAAATTTTATTTCACAAAATAGCAATGTCGCAATATGTACTTACGAAATTGAACCTCTGGCAAAAGGGCTCCTAATTATTTTCAATAATCTATCAAAATTTTGTACAATCCATCTCAAAACCAAATGGACTATAATATATACTAGAATAAGATAATACATGCTATTTCCTACGAACATACGACAATTTTTGCAGAGTTAAATATATACGTGGCATTGACATAGTGAGGGATCTAATTCGCTACTAGACCGTTTACCACGCAGCAATGATCACTATAGCAGCTGTTGAGCAGTGAGAATTGATGAAATAGAATAATATAATAATAAGGAGTCATATTCAAGCGACCACTTGTGTTATTAGGATTGCACAATCAATCAGATAAGTAATGGAGTCGTATTGATTTCACATTAAAGTATTAGCATTTGATAACAAGGTATCATGTACTCATCAGGTATACCAGTAGCAATTCTTACACAAATGATATTTATAATGTTAATAATACAGCAAAGCCTGGGCATCGATGAGAAATATCACATGTTAAGCCTACTGCGAAAAGATAATCAGTCAATAGACTGCATATCATCCAAGTGTTGAATAGAAAAATTCTTTTCGATGACTTGTCACTCACTTAACTTCTTGCTGCTTCGGTGGCAATTTGGGAGTTCTGAAAAGGAGAAACAATTTTCATTAATTCTTTCTCTATTACACAGAGTTCAAATGAAAAGTAAATAGATTCTATTGCACGAGACATTATTAAATCCTATGACGTAACTGTATACACTCCAGACAGTCAACTATACTATGGTATATTTCTATTAAGCATATGTTACATGGTATAATGATACTAATTGAGTGTCACACGACATACGTGCTTACAACAACAATTCGTTTAGTACAAGTATTACTATACTTTTATAACTTAAAATTTTAAGTACAGATAAAACCTGCACAATATATAAATATCCATCCAAGAGTCCGTGTAAATAATTGTTGAAAAGTTATCAACAGAACCTCTTGTCAATTTAATGATTGCACATAAAATATGTATTCTCAATTATATCACAGTTGTATTACGGTATAGTAAAAGATTATGCACAAAATTTTGTAACGATTACTACACAATTAAAATGAACGTTAACGAAGGAAATGACGTGAACCATTCCAATTTTGTTATCATCAGTTATTACTAAATAGATCATATTGTACTATGGGGGGGTCTGAAATTCCACGTCATTTGGCTTATCTAATATATTATGAAGCCAATTGCATAGTTACTGTACTTAATATAATAAATGAAAATGATAATCGATCGATTTAACTTACGGGTTTGCTGCTCCACTGTTGTCTGCCATTGATGATTCTAGCTGTTAATCTGGATCTGCAAATGAGTAGTCATAAAATGGTAAATAGAAAACATTCCATTGCGTATCAAAAAGCAAGCTCAAGAATATGATAAATCTTTTGCATCCCTCTTTTCGACCTTAACACCCCTTTATACACACAACATAGGTAAATACTCTGATAACGATAAGTCTTCGTGACAAGGAATTTGTATTCTCATTAAGTAAAGCGATAACGGTGATTTTTTTTTGAGTGACAATAAAATTATGCCCCTGTGATTGTGCTGCTGTTACGTTCCTAATGATTCGCCATCTTAAAGTATTTACTAATGATCTTTCTGATTCAAGCAGTTTATTGATAACCTTCAAGGCATTGAAACGTGATTTTATAACGCTTATGATAATTCCCCCGCCCCCTCCCTATTAGATACAGTCTTAATTAGGAATCAAATTTGCCAAAATTATAAATCACTTATTAAACAGACGCGGAATGACTATACAATATAATTATAAGATGAATGGAATTAATTACTGATAATAAAGATTATACTTTTCATTAATAACAGCTTTTATACAGTGCATTTTATTAGACGATTATTTAAAAAATCGTACGAGTAATTTCTGCGAGCTGGTTATCGTAAGACAGATTTTTGTTATCTAAAATTGAGGAAACATACGGCCACGTGGATTAAAGGAAATTTGAAGATGTTAAACGTCGACGTAAGGTAGAAATACTACATATTTTACGCGATACGAACATCGGAATTTCGTTGCACAGGAAAAACATCTAACTGAGGGAAAACTGGGGGCTCGTAAACAATATGCAATACGGTATTACGTAATGCATAAATATACGTATAGCTAAGGACACACATAGGTATGTATATAATATTCAAAGAACAGTTCATCGAGCCAAAACATAACCGATGTTTTTTTCGTAAGAATGAGAATTTCTTTGGACAATCACCAGAAGTCGTAATCAATTTTAAAATAAAACTCGAGATAGATTGCGAGAGCTAAACGATAAAAGTAAAATCATTATATCGCCAGCGCGTAAAATTAGAAACTCAAAATGTGGGTAAAACATTTATATACGCATATGAATTAGATCAATAACTCATTACCAAGTAATCGAAAGAAATTCGCACTAATCGAGCTACTAACCAAAAATTCATAATTAAAATCTCACGTATCTCGTGAGGCAAGAATTTATTTTAAAAAATTCCACTATTCGCCATACATGTGCTTATTTCTTTTTTTCCACCGAGTATTCACAAGCGAGCATCTTCACAGTTATGCAGGAATCATTGAAAATTCTCGTCAAGACAGGTGCCCATGCGATCGATGCCCATCTGTCAAGTATATACCAATATATAATATTCTAAAATATAATGTAAATAGAGACACGAAACGCTTAATCATTGCAGACAATTCTAAGTCAGTCTAAGCACTTGACTTATCGTCAGTTTCTATGAGTTACCGAAATTAATGCACATAAAATGTTAAACGATTCCACTCACCGTTGCCCTTTATACGAGGACGTCAAACAGCAGTGTCGGCAGAAGCGATAACTGGAGTAGCAGCGGAAAGAGGAATAACTGTGAGCTGATTTTCTCGTGAGTTATACGCTTTCTTGGAGTTGGGTGGAAATAATTTTGGAGCAGAATGAATTCGAACGTTTGATGACAGAGGATGTGTGTGAAATTCAATTTCTCGCTAAAATGCGATATTGGGAGACGTTAAAGTATAACGTCCCACTTTACACGGCGGCGCGCATGTAACTACCCAGTTCAACGGCACAAACCCCATAATACGTATCGGCTTCTTGCCAGGAACGACTTGAAGTTTGGGTCGAATTAGATCTACATACTACTTCATTCTCATTTTGGATTACGTGTACCGACATCTATTGTTTGTAATAGTTTTTGATGGATCTTATGATCCTTTGATGGTAACTGTGTTTAGGTAATTTATTATCCTTTGCATTACTTTGGTGGACATTTGGGATAAGTGAAAATGTTGGATGAATAGTATTCAATTGGACAATTGAATATTATAGAGATTTTGAGGTATTCTGTTTGTTTCGGAAATTACTAATGTTTCATGCAAGTTTGTAAGCCTGTAGTTGATGTTTCTCGCGGTTTTGAAGTTTCAAACAAAAAGTAATCGTAAAGGATAGAACTTTGTAAAGAGGTTTGTAGCTGGTGGAGAATTTTTGTTATGAAGCAAATACGAAGAATGTTTCCTTTGTTGTTCAATGATAAGAATTAAAAAAAGTTATTGTTCCTCTGTTTTTTGGCGAGTTGTGTTATTTGCAATTTTGTGGTTATGTATTTTGTCAAATTAAAACCTTTTTGGTAATGTCAGTGTCATGTGTTTAAAAATAGCATGTTCGTTCTTGGTAATTTTAGTAAGTTTAAGTTTATTATTTTATGTAGAAATGGCTCAGCAAGTGTCTGCTATGCAAACTGGTACTGGAAATGCAGATATGAATTCTGCATTGGGAAATCTTCAGTCAGTTGGTCCAAGTAATCCTCCAGCACCAGCATTGAATACACTTCAGAGTAATAATACAGTGCAGACTTTACAAGCTCAGACGCAACCTCCACAGGCATCATTTGCATCTCAACCAACAAAAGTTCAGCAGGCGCAACAGTCATCGATGTCAAGCTCATCTACAGACTTTCCACAGGTAAGAAAGTTCATTTTATAATTGTTGTAAGGAATTTGACTCATTGC
>JARPRH010015059.1:0-11763 GCA_031763665.1 Calameuta haemorrhoidalis
GGCTGGAGCTGTGTCTCACTGAAAATGGTGGCAACATGGAATATCTCCTACAATAAGTGGTCCCTGCACCTACACAATCACACACGTGGAACATGTGAAATAGAACATGTAAAAAAGCTTTAATAAAGATAATCAGATTTGTTCCCATTTCTGTGTGATATTTCATAAAAAAATCTATGAAAAAATTATAAAATAGGATATGGTTGAATTCATCTCGATGAGACGCATAACTTGTGGGGGTTCTAAAATGTTGCTATCATTTAAAGAAACCGGCTTTATGCTTGCAACATAGAAGCATAAATTCTATTTGTACTGATTTTCCTCCTTCGTACCCTACAACTTTCGTCTGATACATATTGCTGCGTCACTCTTTCTTAAACAGATATTCAATCGTCCTGTTTCAAATGGGACACCCTGTATATTTCTGTGCTCAAAATAGAAAAGCATGAAATTATCAGTTACTACTTACCTACATATCCATTGGGATCGCAACCATCTATACTGTACTTGTCATTCAAGTAAATCGCCCATTTGAGAGCTTCTTCAGGATCATGTGTCCATTCTAATATCTTTTTTGCCCAATACATCCTTAAAAAGCCATGCATTTTTCCTTCTTGCACTAACTGAATTTGTGATGAATTCCATAGATCGTCATGAGTTAAAGAATGCTCCAATTCATGTAAATTATAAATGTATTCCCGTTTGTCACTTCTGCAAAAGAAGGAAAAGTATATAAATTTTGATGAAAGTTAGTACTCTAAGATGTGTAAGAAAATAGTAATAGATGTTACTCACAACGCTAATATGAACTCTAATTAATCTCACCTATGTTCGTTCAAAGTATCAATGGCCCATTGATTGGCACCTTCTACAGCATCGTATTTTTCATTGTTGAAACAAAAATTATCGCTTAATTCTCTTCTCACAATTGCTTCTTCCATAAATGTTTCCACAGACTCTTTATACATTTTTTTGTATTTTAATATTTCTAAAATACATCGCTGCACGGATAGCATACCGAAATGAAACCATGGGGACAAATTGCTTATAGCATTGCTTAAAGGATTGTTACGCATAGTGTGAAAATGTTCCAAGCGATTATCCAAAAAGCTTTGCAATTCTAAAATGCCACCTTTATATCCTGGTATAGCCCAAAGTACTTCTTTCACGGATTCTTCTATATCCAACTTCCTCAAAGCATTCTCCCAATCATTCTTTTTAAATTTTAGATTAGTTGAGAAGGAATGTTTTGTGACTGGTGGGAACTGTGTCAGATAATCTTCCAATCTAGAATTTATCTTATTTCGAATTGTACGAGCAGAATATTCCAACTTTTCTGAGGTAGTCCAACATGGTACAATATTATGTGCATCAACCTAAAATAAATGTTTTTTTTTTAAATTATTTCATATTAATAATGTATATATTCTAAGCATCGGTTTAAACGATTACAGGATTTAATTAGATGTACTTATCTCACCCATATGATAGTACTTTAAGAAAATAAATAGAAAAGGTTTTAAATTACTTGACATAATGGGATGTTGTCTGGTAGTTTTTTTTTTAGATCATTAAGCCAAAACAGCGGTAATCGTAGTGGAAAAAAATCTGTAATGACAGCACCCATTTTATACTTTTGGACAAAATCTAAAATGGCTTGGTTCGGTTCACCATGAAGTAGATGAAAATTTATATTCAACTCTTTGCATTCTGCATCAACCTCCATTAAACCTTTCAGAAGAAATTTATAGTGCCGCATAGTACTATCTAAAAATGTTGGTAATATGCAAAAACACACATGTAGTGGTACAGAATTTTTATTTGCTACCTTTTGTGCAAACAAAAATGCCCAATTATCTGAAAATTGTAAAAGGAAAACATTATAATTAGTTGAACTTGTACTTATAAACAGTAATTATATGTAATATATTAGTATTTATATATTCAATATATGACTAATATTTATCAGTTAGGCATATCTCATAAATTGTTTGTATTTGAACTAGTTCTATTTTATGTATTTCCAATTTCATAAAATAAAAAGTAAATTTATTTAGGTTATTTAACATATTATATATATTATCATAACATAACATAAAACAGCACTATTCGTTGCATGATATTACCCTGAACTCTGGCATCACGAAACATCCAATAAACAATTCCTTTACACTTTCCAGCTATCTCATCTATGCTTGTAATAATTCTGACCCTTTTCTTATCAAATCGAAAATGCATTATAGACTCTGCTGCCTGAAAATGTATATATATATATATATATATAAATTATTGCAACTAAAACTTTTTAACTTCATTATAAGATCCTACATTTGTTCTCTCCATTATAAACTGATTAATTAAATTTGAAGATTTCATTTTTTTTGATGAGGATTCCTTTTCCATTTTGATATCTAAAACGTAAATATATAGATATTATAATTTTATAAAAATAAAAGTTATACATTTTTTAGGCAATATATAGCAATTTATATTCTTATTTCTAAGTGTGAAAGCTTACAATTAGTGTTAATGTTGCGTAGTTTTATAAATTGAGGTTATATTATAACAAATTTCAATAAGAATTAACTCTAAACTAACATTAAAAGCGCAGTAAACTTAGTTTATGAATCTATGCAAAGCAGTGAGTATTTTTCCTTCACCAAAACACTTGACACCATCATATTTCATTTACCGCTTTGCAAAAAAACTTTGAGTCTGATTTATAACGTCTCAGCTTGATGCTCTTTGCCCATTGAACGTAGCTGCTACCATTGGTGCGGAAGGTCATAAGCTGTAACAGAAACAGGAGTGTGACGATGTGTGCTGAAGTGTTTGGGTAAACGAAATAAGTACACCTAATAGGTTTGTTTTCATTACCTACATATTCTGTATTTTTCAAAAAGGACAAATTGTCATTGATTACTTAAAAATATCATCCAATCAGAATTTGCACTTTTTGAAAAGAGCAGAAATTGTAGGTAACGAGACACAAACCTAAGTCTTTTCTGAATTCGGGGTAATTTATTTCGAAAATGGTTTCTAAAAAAGTGAGTAAATATTATTAACTTATCAAATTATTTTTCAAATAATACTTTTAATACAATAAATAATAAAAATACATATGCTAAAACTTGATTTTAAGATTGGATTACTTAAAAAATTTTTTATAGAGATTTTTATTTGTTAGCAATTAATATTACATAAACGTATGTGACATTCGCGGAAAATTTTGTAGAGCAAGCGCTGCAAGTACTTTCTTTTGCATTTTTCTTCGTGTGAATAAGTTTTTTATACTCCTAAACAGACATGCATAATTAATATTTGCAAATGACGTTATGCTTGCAAAAGCTTGAAATCTCTTGAACACTTGGAATAAGCCCAGATAACACAACATGTCTGTATAAAATAGTTGAAATACTTTTCTGCAAAGGTTTGCTAAGAATATGTTTTACATTTGCTATAAAATAGGAATAAAGAAATTAATGCCAATTTGCTCAACGTGCACAAAATAATTAAAAATAATGGCTGCAAAAAATTGGCAATAGTTATAGTCGCGAAGTAGATTCTTTTGCGCTGCTATTGTTGTAAATGTACGTCGTAATTATGCTAGCAAAAATAATTGCTTGAACAAAATAACAAATTGTTAGCAATATTAGACTTCTATTATTAGAATCATAATGAGGACGCACATATATAGTATTATTTTAATTTTTACTTTTTTTGAATAGTTATTAAAATTTAATATTCAATTTAAATTCAATATACACAGATAAATTTGGCGTTGGGGTATTTTGAAGACGATTTTACTTAATATTTGGCTACTTTGAAGACATGTGAGTGTTTGGAGGTCTGGTCTCAGCTTTATTAGCGTAACGGCTGTTTTCAGGACCAAAATTGTTCAACTTTTTTTAATATTAGACACCCGGAGTCTCGATACATTAGGATAAGGTAGAATTTCAATATTGTGATGTCCCAAGGTAGTAGTTTTTTTAACGCATCAGATCGCTATTGTGAATGTCGCTTTATGGTATCCTTTCCTCAAACTATACGAAAGGTAAATGCATATATATATTATAACGTATTTTCTTAACTTGAAACCGATAACGAAAAATCCGAGAACTAACCTCCCCTGTAGGAACTGCCAGCACTTACAACAGGGCCGACACTTGGCCAGAAAATGGCTGCCAATATTTGGCCAAGCATGGTTCACTAGTTCTGGGCCGTCACTGGAAGTTCCCGGGTGCCGCGACTCTTTCATAGCTGACGGTTGCCTTTGAAACCCCACTAGGGGTACAATACACATGGCTATCAATAATTGACCAAGTATAGTAAACCAGTTCTGAGCAGTCACTGGTTAACTCCTGGATGCTGTGACTATTTAATGACTTACGGTTGCCTTTAAAATCCCGATACTAGACGATGTATATATATATATATTTATGATTTCTTAGTAATGCCAATTTACCGTCAGCTATAATGGTTTCAATTCGGCAGCTGCAATCGGCCTAGCATTAATACGATTAATGGGCCAATAATATTTCCATTAATGGGCCAGTAATTTTCTTATTAATGGGCAGATACGGTTTATCAGTGCTGGACCCAAGTTATCATCCAGCAGCTTCCCATTGCTGCGCCACTGATGGCTGCTATTGTTTCGGCATTATCGATATATCGGGCGCCATGGAAGGCCCAATATTGGACCGATTGTACTTTCCTATAAAGTAGCTACGTTACCTTCGGCCGTGCATCCTTCGCTCATGTATCCGTAAACCAGGCGGGCGCCAGCCAATTTTCACTTAACTGGGAACTGACGAGCCGGTATCACCTGGGAGTTGGGGTGGAACGGGCCCAACTCCGCAAAACGAGAGCTCTCACGGAACCTATCAGATAATGCGACAACTTACGCGGATCCTGTCGATTTTTAGGGATGCGTAAAATCAAAAAACGCAACTGTACGTGCTAATCATTGGGGTCGCGTAAAATCAGTCAATGCAACTGGATCAAACTGGATGCACGAATGGGAGCGAACGGTTACGGAAATGCACGATCGCTCAGGCGGCTAGTTTGAAGTAGTAACCCATGTAGGAAAGTACAATGGCTCCAATATTGGGCCTTGCATGGCGCCCGATACATCGATAATGGCGCAACAATAGCAGCCATCGGTGGCGCAGAAATGGGAAGCTGCTGGATGATAACTTGAGTCCAGCATTGGTAAACAGTATCTGCCCATTAAAGAAAAAATTACTGGCCCATTAACGGAAATATTATTGGCCCATTAACCTTAATAATCTTAATGCTGGGCCGAATACTGCTGTCGAATTGGGACCATTACAGTTGACGGGAAATTGGCATTACTAAGAAATCATAAATATGACGTTATCACAAGAGATTTATTTTTCACTACAATTAATGTATTATATGCATTAAACCCATACTATAGTCAAGAAATCCATAAAATTGTTTTTATGGGTATTAATAATAAACAATCCCTGACAAGTATAACAATTCATACAATAGCAAATTAATGAAAGAAAAGGTACGAACCAGACACATAGTGTATTATGAGTATAGTACCAGTGTAATTCTCTCGAAAAATTTGTAATAATGTTATCATATTTATACACATCGTCTAGTATGGGGATTTTAAAGGCAACCGCAAGTCATTAAATAGTGACCACATCCAGGAGTTAACCAGTGACTGCTCAGAACTGGTTTACTATACTTGGTCAATTATTAATAGCCATGTACTGGCCTAGTGTTAGGGTTTCAAAGGCAACCGTAAGCTATGAAAGAGTCGCGGCACCCGGGAACTTCCAGTGACGGCCCAGAACTAGTTGACCATGCTTGGCCAACTATTGGTAGCCATTTTCTTGCCGAATGTCGGCCCTGTTGTAAGTGCTGGCAGTTCCTACAGGAGAAGGGTCGGAGTAAGAGTCAGGCAAATAGTGCGCGGTACAGAGAACAACTGACCGAGAAGATAACATAACGAATCGGATGTATCAAATAGAAATCCCTTCACCAATTAATAAATCACATCACAATATATGTATGGATATATAAATTAGTTTTTTTGCACGCCCGTGAGTCTATAAAGTTCGATTTTCAGTGCATAAAGTGTATTTTTTAAGACTGTGTGTAATGTGAAAATAGTACTTTGCGATACAAGTGCGAGAAAGCGCATATATGAACTTAACTGACAGTCGTGCAAAAAATAATGTATGCAACTCGTGTGTGACTAT
Source organism: Calameuta haemorrhoidalis (assembly GCA_031763665.1). NCBI lineage: Eukaryota > Metazoa > Arthropoda > Insecta > Hymenoptera > Cephidae > Calameuta > Calameuta haemorrhoidalis. Next base: position 6,240 of record JARPRH010015059.1, read on the forward strand.
TTTTCACTCGCGTGATCGCGACAAGACTCATCATCGTCTTCGCCAGCAACTCGTTTGCGGCGATCACGGCTCGTGAAAAAAAAGTTCACTTTATGCACTAGTTGCGTAATATACTGTTTTTAAATTGCTGTCGTAATTGCTGCCCAATACAAATTAAATTGTTCGGAGGAACCATAGTCTCTAAGAATGAATTGGTGAAAATTTTACTAATTATTTCAGTTTCTTTTTAAATTTCCTGACGACTAATCCTAAATTCCTCCCCAGGAGCTCTGTAACGAGTTGATTGTGGTATCACCGTATTTTTCGTCGCATTACAGTATGAGTTATTTTCAGTATGATCCAACCTGACTATGCTAACGAACAGTGCATTGGTGCTGTTTCCAATAGTATTGTGATAATGTATTTTTCCTTGCGATGCATGTAAATCATGCTTGTATGTACATATTCGTATAACTGACTGTGGCAGCAGTAATTTTGAACTTCCACGTTTTCACACATATTAATATTAACGATTATAATTCTTAACCTTTTCAGCGCTGAGTTGTGCGACGTTAAACGTGTGCTGTGAACTGTCCACGCGCGGTTTGGAAACGCATTGTTTCTATTTTTTTTGTTCTTATCTCCCTAGATTTACAATAACCTCCAACCATTAACCCTTCGATTATACACAGCTGCGAATTTACACTAACGGTCTCGTATTTCGTCTGTATTGTTTCGAGATGAAATACTGAGCAGTTTATGGATGTCGGTAGAACAGTATAATGAGAGCACTGTTTTAATAATGAGAGAACTTTTGAATTAATTCAACAATTCGTGTGTAAATTGTATGCAGCAACCATATCAGCATAGCGCGTTAATGATACGATATCATCTCTTTAAAACGTGACTAGGAAATGGTGCAGCAAGCAGACGATCGGTTCAAATACACTAACAAAAAAAAAGAACGAGTGTCAAAAATTAATAAAATGAGGCGATAAACAAAAAAAATGTAGTTTATTATTATACCATTTTAAAATATAATATTGAAGCATACATGTATAATTTTAGACATCTCAAGGAATAACTCTTTTCTAGTCCCGAACTGTGTCGTCTTTACGAGCTTTGATATCGACGCATAGGAATTCTTTAAGACCTCATTCTAAGCATGTTCTAATTAACTTTTCAGACGTCTTACTCAGAATTGAGAACTCTTTAAGAAATTTTTAAGAACTCTGTGTTGTCTGGATTAGACCCAAAATGACAATCATGCTTTACTCGTATACTGGTTCTCCAACACAGTAATATCTGGTGTACCATATAAACAATGTCCGTATAGTCACGGGATCCAAAATGGCACCCGTAGAAAAAGCCTCTCTTGCTGCTTTCCATTTATAACTCCGTGACCAGAACCTCAGAGACCATCGGAGAGTTTTCATCACTGTGATGTACTCATGACACATGTGATTGAAGCAATCAGTTTCTTCTTCTGCAGTGTCGTAAAAGGTAATTATGGCCGGATTGTTTATGACCTGGTAGATTTTTGTCATGTAGTAGAAAAATGAGAGGAGATGAAAAATTTTGAGTTTCCTCTGAATTTATCTAACGAGAGTTTTCATCTCATCGAATCCTAATGTTGACGAATGTACAGGTCCTGCTTTTTAAGTATCTTCATGGATTTGTCGATTGGGTTCTTTTTTCGAATTTTCCGAACATTGTGAAAGAATGCTCCTGAAGCATTATGTAAACAAATTTCCGCAGATGAAAATCCATTATCACAGATAATATTATGCATGCTCCCTTGCAGAGGTTCCGATAATTTCTGAATATAGTAAGATTGTATGCTATTTGAATTTTCGTTATCGACTATCTTTATTGTATATATACATTATATGTATAGCTCAACAGTCTACATATAACCTGTGGTCGAGTTATTTAACATCACGATTTTAATGCTATACTCAGCTGCTTATCAATTGCACAATAAGATGTCGGAGTATAATATTTTGCAAATTTTGAAATAAAATCTTCATATAATTCGCAGATTGGATCAAAGTCTATTTCGCTGTGTTCAACCCTCGTCGTCTTATCATCGAGTTGGATCACCCTTGACAGAAATTTAAATCTTATATCATGATAGTCTATATAAGAAGGAGCCATATTGATACACAGAAACGGATGATGACGTTGAAATTATTTTTTCAGGCAGTAATAAAATTGAAATGACATTTACGCTAATTCCAATAGAAGTTACATGTTTTTGCGTTGCCATTATTTTTCAAGAGGTTAATTTTATTGGCGAATCACGATGAAAATTTTTTTTAATATTAGATACTAAACCAAATTATAGAAATTGGAGTCCCATGTAATTCATATTAACGAACAGTGGATTGATGCAGTTTCCAATAATATTGCTACTGTATGATACTTTTCTTTGCTAGATATGTAAGTCATGCCTGTTCATATTTGTACAATTGCCTGTGAACCAGGTAATTTGAACTTTAAATATTTATTGTATCCCGAATGTTATCAGGGAATTTCGTAATACAACGAACATCTGATTTGTCATGGAAGTGATAGTTTGCTAATCGGAGACCAAAAAATGTATATGTAAATGCTATACATAGAAAACTTAGCAGTGTTTTTTCGCTGTATATATGTATACGCGAGAGCACAGCTGCTATTGCAACATTGCCGTAACAAAATAATAGTTTTATAACTTTAATTAACAATAACTTGAAAAGCACATAGTGCATCGCAATGCGTTTTAATTGATTTGATTCAGAAGTAAATACTTCAATTAATGCGCTTGTTTACAAATTTCGTGAGTCACGTTTGTACTGGTGTATTACTGATTGTGAGTATTATCAGATTTCGCCTCGACTTTATTCCAACTCATTCAAAAAAAAGTTGTCAGAACTGTTAATAACTTTTTAATCGCATAGTGAAACTTCTCCAAATTTTTACGAATTTAAGGTATTATCATCCAAAGTGTTGTCAAGTCTTCACTGGATTGACGCTTATAATAGAAAGTGATCAATTTAAACCCAAAGAATGCGAGCACGATAAATCCGCTAGGATGTGAGTACGAAATTACAACAGACGTGTTACATCCCTGTTAGCAAAAGACATCTTGAAGACGTCTAACTTTTGGACATCACCAACTTGCTTCCGACGTTCTAAAAGAATGTCACAACTTCAACTTTAAGACGTCTGGAAAACGTCGTGTGTCGCGATTTATGATGTCTCAATGAAGTCGAAATAACGACATCTTTATCAGCATTTTAATCTGACGTTCTTTTGACTGCATTGAAGTATTTGTACGGTTAGGTTAGGTTGAACATTATTATACATAATAATTTGCTCCAGTTTCCTAGACTTTTATTCGGGTGCGAGCATGGAAGAATAATCGAGTCTGGAGCATGTTCTGGCTATTACGGTACGCTAACACACTTTTAATAAAGGTTGCTAATTAAAAGTATTACTGTGCTATATAGGTTTGAGAGATAAACTTTAGATGGCGGTTAATTATTCCACATCCTACCGCCTACAAGACATATGTTTACATTTTCACTTTTACCGAACAAGAACGAAAAGTGTGCTCATATTTATATAAATCAATGATATTACAGAATTACTGCTAAATTATTTCATACAATGATGTCATAAACTCCATCATATATTACAAATATTTTAAATAAATAAATTCACTAAAAAAATATAGCAACCTAAGATATACTTTGAGTAAATGTTTAATTAAATTAATACAAAAAAAAAATGTCAATTCTAGCGTGACTTAAATTTATTGAATTATTTGAAATTTTCAATTTCTACAAGGTAATGCAATAGAATATTTGTAAACTTTTAGGCAATCACATACATCAATCTAATACCGCACATTGTGACCGTCATTAAAATCTATCGGGGTATATTGATTTTACTTGCAGCAATATTCCCGTGTTTTGTATATTTTGTATATAATATTGTCGCATACGTCTTGCTCAAAACGAATTATGGATTTTTCAATTTTGACATCTTTTGGAAGATGTCTTTTAGTTGTCGCCCTTGAGACGTCTTTAAAAAGTTAGTAAGCTATTCTGGATGACTTTTTGACATGTGTTCTAACAAGGATATAAAAATATGTTTGCTCGGAATCCTGGATAAATGTGCGTAAAAAGTGCACATCCCTACTAATTTTTAGGCACATGAATAATTGCACCATTGAATATCTGTGTAAAAACATAAATAGCTCTTATTTAATGAAATATTCATATATCAATTAAAATACAGTGGACTGTAAATGAGATTCTTTAATGATGAAAAAGAGGAATATCATATCAGTAATGAATGTCGTTTACCGTTAAATTGTACTCAGTATAACTAATTGTAAGTTGATCTGTTTCGAAAGCACATTTAAGATTCTTCTTTTCAAATCCCAATCACTTACAATTAGTTATATTCGTACGCTCTGATATACACGGCGATTAATAGGGAAAATGTAGTGACTTAATAATAAATACTATCAGAACATTTTATAACTTCATTCATAGTATCGATCTATTATAATAAACAACATTCGAGTAGGCACATACAAATGAGCACGCCAGTAAGGCGCTTTCTCATGAGCAGCAAACAACTGGATTCAGCAGCAAGAAAAACGTGTTGATTGGTTGGTTTCACCAAGCGTGACCACATGAACAAAATCAACCAATTAACACGTTCCTCGCGCTACTGAAACCAGTGGTTTGCTGCTCGTGAAAAGGCAACTAACTTTATTTTCTAACTTATTTTAGTGTCTTTAGTTGACAATAACTGCACTTTATCCAATCGCAATACATTATTTCTTATAGGTCTAAATAGCGATTGGCTAAAATTCAATTGTCAATGTAACGATAACGACACCGCCGTTACAAGCTAAAGAATAGGATCACAGATATCGATGTCAATATTGTGATACTGATACATTTGAATTTACAATATGAAGTCATCACTACTTCACTAACAATAAATTAAGTGTACGTACACATTTTCATTGAATGCATTGGGATGTTTACTCACACTAGCGGCACGGTATACGACACTACCTGCGTTCAAAAAGTGGGGATCCAATAGAATGATTCCCAGTGAGTCACGTGGTTCGGCATGGGAATGCGACATAGGTCCAGAAAACTACAAGAGGGATGGAGTTTGAGCGTAAACGAAGGAGTAAGCAAGACGCGTGCGGGTTTTACGTTTACGGTAGGGATAGAATGCAATTTAGGTGAAAGAGTGAGAAAGTAAGAAACAGGCAAGTTTATAAGACGAAGATAATATAATATAGTATCATATGAGTAGGGAGTGAAATAAGCGTTGAGGGAGGTTATGCGAGTAGGAGAGAGAGAGAAAAAAATACGTGAGAACGATGAAGAGGACCGGGAGAGGGTGTGAGATGTGTGCGTGCGTATGATGCATAAGAGAGAAGGGACAAGAGTGAATAAAAAGAGAGAAAGAAAACGGCGAGAGCTGGCAAGCAGGCAGGCAGATAGACAGACTTGCCCTATTCCCAACT